>NW_019091708.1:171202-187137 GCF_001949145.1 Acanthaster planci | reverse complement strand
GTGGTAATTTGGTCGATGTTCCTGCAATGATTTTATAAAACCCCTCCATCCTCTCGCAAAACTCTCGCGGCCAATCAACTCGCCGCTTCTAAACTTTTTTATGTCTTGGCCGTTCTCTCTCGCCCCAAAAATATCCCGAGCTAACTCCAAGATTTGCTTGTCGACTTCGTCTGATCTGGGAAAAGACATCCTCCAAGCACGCACGCTCGCCTAAAGAATTTCCACTATTCAACGTTTTCTTGATCTTTGTCCTCATCCTGCCTACACCATGGTCAGTTATTTTCTCTGGCGTTACAAAAAAATCGACTTTGACTTTCAACTCTTCCAAATTAAACTCGAACCAAAATTCTTCATCAGTATTTCTCCATTCAATGGCGAGCTACTGCGTGGTTGGACGGCATCCGGAGCTCGGATTCATATACCTTTGGATTTGATCAGCCATGTTATCAACATTCCTACCAATAGTACTTTTATTGAACATGCGGCTGACGATGGGAACACCTGTTCTTGGCTCCTCTCGTGCGGGATCAGCATTGTCCGGAATCTTCTCCACCCCTCCACCGGTCGCTGGCTGGAAGCCGAAGATTTACCTTTAGGCTCCTTGAGAACCCGTCGTCCTTCCTTCCGCCTCATTCACAAGTTGCTTTACCGTCTACATCTCGCCCTCCGCTTATCTTTTCTGTCGCTCCTGGACTTCTACGGTCTGCTCTCTCCTCCGACTCCTCTCCGCACCGTCCCCTGCTTTCCAGACACTCCAATACCCTTCTTCATCGCTCCCGACCTCAACGGACTCTCGCTATCTTCAAAGACTATCTACGACATCTTCAACGTTTCCGTCAACTCTCACCTTCCCACCGCAATTACCCACTGGCATCGACTCGGCTTTTTCAAGAACTGTAGTTTCTCCATCCCCTGCAGTCAGATCTACAAGCTCCCTATTTCCAAGAAAGGAGGCCACGTTCAGTTCCGTCTGCTTTACAACTTCCTGCCTTCTCTCCCTATTCTTCATCATCTCAATTCTGACATTTCCCCATCCTGCGGATGGTGTGGAGAAGACGGAACTGTCGTTGATCTCTTCATCCTGTGCCCTACCATCAAACCAGCCCTGCTCTCCCGTCTTCTTCCCGATCTCCGTCTAAACTTTGACCTCTACTGGATGCTGATCCCAAACGCCAGGAGTCGGGACCGGGACGCAGTCAAACTCGCGAATTATCTCATCGTCAGCCTTAAAAACTAAAAACATCTACTGGTCCTATCGCTCTGCTGCCTTTTCCGATCCTCCTCTCGTCTGGTCCCACTGCCTAAAATCTAAACTAGAGAACCATCAAAATGGGATAGGAAACTGCTGAAATGCTGAGGACACCTGCTTAGGAACTGTGTAGTGGCCTGAACAGGGCACAGGGAAAATTCGCCCTCAGAAACAGCAGGCACTGAAATTACACAACACTGATCGTACTGATCGGTTTTGGAGAAACGAGTGTTTAGATTAACCACACTGCCAGAAGAGGTATGACAAAGGGTAACATCAGAACGACCTAAACGTAAAATTCCAGATCGAGTGGACGCGGGGAGTTCACCGACGCGCAGAAACCCCCCAAAATGCTAACATGATAGCCGCTCCAGTGCAAAGCAGGAATAATACGCCGCCGTAAGACAGTCGTAATAGGGCGGCGTTGATCGCCCTATTGGCGGCAACCATCTAACATTCGTTTCACAATGAAATGTTTAGTTATGTCGTGGGAACCTTTCAAGCGAATCCCTGAGATAGTAGCCGGGGCGTACCCATTAACGGACAAAAATGCAATAAACTGCACGAGCTGCTGCAATATGGGACTAGAAGATGTATTAATTAAGAAAACCATGGCGGGAAATAAACCAACAGAAAAATTGCCACGCACATTGGTAAACTGGATGGGTACGCTGGCAACTGAGTCCATCAAAAGACTGTGAACCTCTAAATTGAGTTGCTCCAAAGCTCTGCAGGCAAGGGTGTCATAACGGGGGCGGCCTCGGGCGCCAGCTGCCGGAAACGATCCATCTGAAAACGAGGTAGCGCATCAGCGATGCCATTATCAAGACCAGGTACATAGCGTGCCTTAAATGGATATTCAACCTCAAACAAAGCACTAAGAACATGCGAACCAACTTCATAATTCTGAGACACCTTGATGTTTGGCTATTAATAATCGCCACCATAGCCTCATTATCACACCAAAATATGACACGCTGGTTTTGCAAGGCCAGGACCAATAAGCACAACACGAGGGTGATCGGGAAAAGTTCGAGAAAAGCAATGGACAAATTCAAGGAGCGCCATTTTAGTGGCCACATGCCTTGCGTCCAACTCCCATTAAAGAAAGCTCCGAAACCGAGGTGCTGGGATGTGTCCGTATACCAGTGCAATATTCGAGAAAGGTGCTAAATCGTTCGAACGTGGCACAAGAAATGGAGCAATCCATGGGCATGCACTTGTCATAATTAAATGAACCGTCGAACGAAAAACACAGTAAATCATAATCATTAGGATGAACAGGGATTAAACGAAAAGCCGATTTTATATCCGACTGGGCTCTGGGACCAAAACTAGAAACCAATTCAATAGCATCGTCAAAAGACACCGCAGCCCTGGCTGGGTAAATATGACCACTAACTGAATCACCCAAAGGTGACGAAAGGTAATGAATGTAACGGAACTCGGGGTTTGTTTCGGCACTAAACCTACTGGAGAACAACGAAAATTGGGAAATGTAACTAACGGTCAATTTTGCCTTTCATTACCTCTCTATTTTGTCGAGCAGAGATAAAATTAAGGGCAGAAGTGCTAAACTGAGGACCCGTATACCCTATACGGAACCTGACGTAAAATCCTCTAACAGTACCTGAGCGTCATGCATGTCACCATATGATGCCAGAAAGGGCGCAGTTTATTTATTATTACCGGCATTGAGAGGTGTGGTTGGACTGAGTGGTCCCCACACCGAGCGAGGGCCGCCACGGCATGAGGCGGCGGAATGGCCAACGGGCAAGCAGGCTGCGCAATTATTGGCAAAACGACAGGCGGGTCTGAAGCAGTGGCCGCGGTTAAAATTGAAACAGAGTCCGGTAGGGACGAAAAATGGCTTGTTGGACTGGCGCACCGACCAACGTTAGCCACAGTTCAGTGTCAATGCTGGCCCACGACCGAGGCGGCATGCGTGCTTGACGCAACCTGAATTGAATATCATAGTCGCGCCACCCATAACCTACTCGCCGAAAAGCAGCCGAACGGACGATGTCGGCATATTTTAGCAACTGCCTTGCCTGAGCAGGGTGCTGCATCAAATAGATGGATGCAAACTTTAGAAAAGCCGAGGTACACTATTCAATTGAGGTGATCTGAGGGGGTTGGTTGTGGGGACGAATTGGCCATGCTGGGGAATCGTGCCACCCAATAGTAATATCACGCAGTCACTGGTATTATTAACACTTAAAGGGCCACAAATGAGGCTCAAAATCTACAAATTCCCCCCTCCAAAGTTTGTCCCGAAGGTGTGGAGAAACCCCTGACGCAAGATCATCGCAAACACTTGTTTGGGGCGTGACATCGCCACCCCCTATGCCCGACGAAGTGGTAACGGACATAACCGAATGAACAATAGGGGGAGATGCAACCGAAATGGCCGGGCCATCAGGGGCAGATGTGATAGAAACTGGTGTACTAGGTGTTAGCTCTGACGGTATAGAAACAGATTCACCCGATGCCACAGCAGTCGCCTCTGCGACGGGAGCCAAAGATTCGCGCGGAACAACAGCCGGCGCGATGCGGTCCGAACGAGGCCTCCCCCTTGGTCTCGACCCCTCAGCGCCGGCAGTACGCCGCTTTGTTCTTGCTTCCCGCGCCATTGTCTTCCCAAATAGTTGGGAGGGGCTGGACTAAACGAGGTTTACTTTCCAAAGTTGCTAACGAAATGCAGAATATAGCAGAAGACTAACCTAGGAAGGATACTTTGCAAATTTATAACTAACACTGACTATTTATCCAGTAATAAACCAAACGAACCGACCTGGCAAACTGCTCAGACAAAAGTGACCAGCACACACACTGGCTTTGCCTATGAACCTGTAACCAAAAAGCTGGGTCTTAACTCCAGCGCCGGTGTGGTCAGTGGAGGAATTTACTCCAGCAACCCATCCTAGCGGCAATAAACTATTCGAAGCCCCAGGGGGCCTGAAATGAAATATCACTGTCACCGACTGAACTCCTCTCTTATCTGTTAAAAAAAAAGTTGTATAAACAACTCTCTTTTTACAGTATTTAACGAAAAGATTACATGGCTCATCTAATTACTGTCTTCTTGTTTTTTTTCTTCCTAGCTGCCTAAGTCCGGGGCAGCTGCTCGCTTTGTCGAGTGAGGGGATCGCACCGTACCGTGACGTGGGCATTTCTTACTATACTGCTACTTCTCGTAAATTGTTACCATTTGAATTTGTTTACTGTTGATGTACTTTTGTATTTATATGTGTGTTACTTTCTGAGTATTGTACTGTTATCATGTTTTGTCTTGTATTTTTCATTTAATTCTTCCCTCCCCTCCCAGGCTTGCCGTTGCTTGGGTAGTCACCACTGACCCCAACGCGGGACGTTGTGCCTTGTGCACAGTCCACCTCGGCGGTCCTACCTTTTCCCCAATCGGGGGATTTCCGGCAGTGGGCATTTTAAGATGCCCACACCAGTGATGCCAGGATCCCCTTTTCCCTTTTCCCTCCCCTCCCTTTACCCCTCTTACCCCCCTCCCCTTAATACTGCCTTATTTATGTCTCTGGAATGGTGTCGCTGTCGCGTATATTTTTTGCCTCGTTCTTACACATTTCTCTTTACGTTTATTTTGATTAATTTATTTCATTATACGCACTGCTGCTTCTGTTTAGTTACGTTTATTTACTTATGTAAAATTTATTTTCGTGCATTTCCTTGTTTCTGTCCTTGCTTACAAACTCTTGTTATATTTGGCAATTGTGTAATTTACTTTCATCCTTTTAGTTCTTGATCTCGTTTATATATTTTGGTTTATTTCTCGTTTCCAAATGATTTTTTTACATTGATTTGTGCTTCTTTATTCCCTTATGATTACACATGAACTGTTGGTATTTATTCCTCATGTTTATCCCACATGTGCTCTGTTCTTGACTATATTTACAAATCTTTTATTTGTAAATAATTTAACTTTTAATTTTTAATTGTATTTTCAAAGGAATGTAATAAAGTGTTCCTTTTGAAAAGTCAAAAAGAAGTCTTCTTCAATTCTTCTTCTTCAAATTCTTCTTCTTCAAATTCTTCTTCAGATCAACTTTGTTTTGTACTTTGTTTTCAACGGTGGTAGTCTCTCGGTGTTAGAGTTGAAAGCAGACCGCATTATACGGAACACAAAAACGAAAAATGTTTATAATCCGGAACTGTGCTCTTTCCGCGATAACAATAATGTTTTGTATTGTATTTGGTATTGCACATGTCTTATTAGGTTGAAACCTTGCAGATAGTCAGGTTGGAAAGGTTTATAAACGGCGAGCAGACAAGACACGTGCATCCTATAAAAGTACTGTATCTCCTGAAGTGCACGTCCGATTGGGTTGAAAAATGGCAAGTACTTAGAAAGGGAAGTGTGATAGACGACATTGACCTCGTGATGATGACGTCGTCAGATGATAGTGTCACATGACTTTACAGGTGTACTCTTCGAAGCGCTTTTTCTCTTGACCTGCGTGTCTGATTGGGTTGAAACCTTGCTTATATTTTGGAAAGGAAGTGATGATGACGTCATCAAATGACAAGTCGCTTGACATTAAAGGAGTACTATTTAATACGCTATATCTCCTGAAATATATGTCCGAGTGGGTTCAAACCTTGCAGATATCTTGAAAGGGAAGTGAATAAGACGAATATTGACAAGAATATAATATGAAATCAGTGGTCTGGAATATGTCATTGCCAAGCTTTGGGTAACTGAGTACCCTCTTCAGGGCAAGCAGATTTAGTTCTGAATGAACGCAGAAAAATCCACGTTCATTCCCTTTGGATGCAGCGTCCCAAGTTCGAAAATGACGCGCTGATCCAGTTCCTTGCACTTTACACCGGATGGAGATGAAAATGGAAGCTGTGGCCGCATCATTTCCGAGTGTGCGAAAATGTTTGAGAAGAACATTGCGTACCGGGATGTTTCGAAGGTGGTATGTAAGTACAAGGGGGACGCGATCACGTTGCTTGGAACCCTGGGTTTCAGAGCTATTTTGCCCGGGATTGAAGATACGGCGTTGAAGGCAGCGTCTGTGATAGCCGTAGGGTAACCGCGCCGATGAAAGAGACCTAGCATTTCTTTCCCACGCGCAGAGATCTCCGCATTGCAACTACAAATTCTACGCAGTCGAAGAAACTGAAGGTTATTGATGGATTTCTTGCTCTTGAGGGTGTGGGACGACTGGTCCTGCAGGTAGCTGTGGGAATCTGTGGGTTTGTAATGCACAGTTGTGCCAAGTTTCCGGGCACAGATCTGGACGTACACGTCGAGGAAGGTAACACTGCGACACATCAGATGTGTAACGCAGTACTGGGCGAAAAGCATCCGCAAACGCTAAGAAACTCTCAACGTTACCGCACGTACCGGTGAGAGCACCAACAATACCATTGATGTATCGCTGGTAAATTAACGGCTGTACGCCCTGGTACTGGGTCAGCATCTGCTCCTTGATGTGACCAACAAACAGACAGGCAAAACTTAGTCCCATCCGTGTGCCCTTAGCCACACCACTGGTCTGAACGTACTTAGTGTTCACCGTTGAACTCGGAGTTGTTCAACGTGAGCACCAATTCAGCAAGACGGAGCAGAGTGCTGGTGGGAGGACCCTGAGTCTGGCGGAGATAGTGTTTGAGAGCAGCCAAACCACCCGCGTGGGAATGGATGTGTGAAGAGATTTCACATCCAAGGCGAAAAAAAAAAGATGAACCTGGGAATTCAAATTCATAGAACAGACGTAGAGCATGATTTGTATCCTTGACATAGCTGGGGAGCGTTTTGACAATGGGTGTTAGAATGGTGTCAAGGAAGTTGGATATCGATTCAAAAAGACCCTGACACAGGAAATATTGCAAATGAATGAAGTCATGAAGGTGTTATCATTTTTAAATTAATTTTTAAATATTTATTTCAGCCCACTGACTTTGTACACGTTTTTCAACAGCCAGTCTTCGGCACTCAAACTTTAATTCCCTATATCTCCTAATGTCCCGGAAGGGTTAGAATATTTCGTCATAATAAAGTCACCAAAATATTGCTAGAAACTTTGGTAACTCTTGGATAGATGTTTGAGTATGGAGTTAGAAATCCAACTGTGGTAGTGTCTCAAATGAATTAATGCCCTGTTCTTAAGAAACAAAAGGAATTGCAAAAAAGCTCTTTGCTTTGTCCTTAATACAGACAAAACCTCTAGTTTCTTCCTTCTTCTTGTTCTTCCTGTTCTGACCAAAAGCCCATTTGTTTTGTGCACGTTTCTTCCACCATCGACTTTGATCATTTTACAAATTTGGATCTTCATCAAACTTAAGTCAATGAAGGACCTTAGTGCAAAGATGTGCATTTGACAATAACGTCGTGACGGCATGAAGTATTTTTATTGATTTTTAATATTTCTTCTAACCCATTAACTTTGTACACGGTTTTGAGGCAACGTGTAAGTTACAGCTAGCAAAGACCATAAAGCAAAGATAACACTGAAACAATTACGTCACGATGATGCCATGAAGTAATTTAACATGAAATTTGGAATATTTAAATATCGTGTGAAAATTTTAGAAATCCGTATAAAGTCAACCGTAGCCTCCTGCAACACGGTTTGCGTTAAGCTGCAGGCTATAATTTCGTTTTCAATTCATCTCGTGTGGGTCAAATCATGTGACCTTTCGTTCCAGTGTAAACCGGAAGTGGACTTAATGTTTGAAAGTTGTAATAGGCATCAAGTCGTTTCAACGGCGTTAAACTGTTCAGGTATATTATTCCTCAATTCAATTATTATTAACGTCAAGTAATTGTCCCGCGCCCTCTAGAGACAGTTAAAGATTGTGAAAACGAATTCTGAATAGATGTCTGTGGAGAGGTTTGTCACAATCGCCTTGAAATTGATGTGGATGATGATCTTTACCCAGTTAACACGCGTGCAATTTAGGGCTGATGACGTCATCCTGCCTGAAGTTATAACAAAATGTCCTTTTGTTCTTCAAAATTCGGTAAAAAATCAACCATATTGGATTTTGTGTTACACGATAGCTAAAACATTGAAGTCTACTGCATGAAGTGCATAAGTGGTGTACTTCTTCACAAAGATGAAACGCAGAAGACAAAAAACCCCTTACAATATTTGCGGACTCAAAAATCCCATTCGCACACTGTGCATTGGCTACTGTGTTCGTGGACGTGCAATATCTGCCTGCAACATAGGCAGCGCACAGTGCGTGAGGCATATACTAAGGGAGTTGGCAAATGGCCAAGCACATGGTGTTGAGAGCAGATCGCATTGTATGGATTACAGAAATGTTTAAGACCTCTTATCTGTTCTGTTTCCGCAATTACAATAATGTTTTGTATTGTATTTTTTATTGTCTGAATGGATTGGAACTTTACAGATAGTTATGACAGGACTGTTTATAAACGGACATTGACCTCATTTGATAACAGTGTCTCAGCAGACGAGTCACATGACATTAGAAGAGCATCCTTTAGAGTGCTATATATGCTGAAGTGCATGTCTGATTGGGTTGAAACGTGGCAGAAATTTAGAAAGAAACGCGTTGTAGATAAAAATGACGTCATGTGATGATGACATCATCCCATAATCATGTCACTTGACATTAAATGTGCACTCTTCAAAGCACAATATCTTGTGAAGTACATGTCTGATTGGGTTCAAACCTTGCAGATATCTCAGAAGTGGAGTGCTTTAAATGGCATTTTAAGCTATTCATGGTGAAGGGCAGCAATAGATGGAAAGGCTTGCAGTAGGACCGTGCGAAGGAATATATCTCTCTTATTAGTGTGTGCTTCTGAAAAGAACCGGGAGTATACTCAACGTTTCGGACTGCGCACTCAGTCCGTCGTCAGAAGACAATGACGGACTGAGCACATAGATGTGGGAGGCGGTCCAGGACCAAGATGAGCCGCTGATTCTGAATATTTAAAGGCTTAGTTTTATGTACAGACACTTCAGCTTGTGTGGTATTATTAGCCTATGTGGCATTACTAGCCCATGTGGCATTATTTTTCTTGGTAATTTTGCTCATTTGCACCTTTTCTTTTTTGTGGGATTACACTTTTAGCATGTATGCTCCACGCTTTTCTAAAAAAAATTCCAAGCGTCAACAACAACAATGCTCATACTTGGGCTTGTAGGTACTGTGGTAGTAGGCCGGCAACCAGTAGAAGTAGTATCCCGGTCACACTCGATGGTGTTGGACGAACATTTGCATGTTCTACAGCTGTTGTTGCTATAGTCCCATTTCTCTTCAGGCTGTCTCAGAGAGAGAGGGGGAGAGACTAGTTGAAGGTGGTATTTGTTAGCTGAATACTTTGAACACGCTCCTTGACCTTCACTTAAACTTGAGACCTGAGGTTCTGAAGTTGAAGTTAAAAGTTAATTCAAGTTGATATTATAATTATTGATAGGATACCTCCATTCAATATGTTATTCATATTATTAGTGAACATAACCATATGAATTCACCATACTAATGACACTTGCGATCGGTGTACCTCGTGACTTTTGGTGAGCTCTTGCTTAACTACATAAGTGACCCATTGCACAAATAGGCCCTACACTGTTTACAAGGGATAAGAAGGGCACAGAGGAACCAGTCCATTGCAGATATGGTGGTCGCTATGCAAAAGCCTTCCCCGATTCATGAGGTATAGCAGCAGTGTCTTCAGTGCAAAGAATTCAAACTGTTATGTTCATGTGCAATCAGGTAACTTAATGTATCAGATATTAATCACCTCCCATTTAGTGTAAGGAATTCAAATTGTTATGTTCATACGCAATTGGGCGACTCTGTGTACCAGATGTTATTCAAATTTAACTCGCAAACGGCTTATTGGTTAAACATTACTTTTGTCCTTCACTTTATATTTCCAAGTGAAAAGGCCACGGTGCTACTGCAAACACACCAACGTATGCTTCGGATCGGGGGCAAAAATCAATCCAACTAATACATTTATAGCCTCTGTCTGCATTGCAGCTTGTATTTTGAAGCAAAAAGTATTCATCTGGTAGGAGGATGCCGATTAAGAGCTCAAATTTCTGGAACTGCTCAGTGCACAATTTTCTACTAGCAGGGCCTTCCTATGTTTCACTGACGCGGAAACCACAAGCAGAAAAGGAAGTATGTGAACTTCAGAGATGGAACAGGTATTAAAACTTCACGCATGTGCCAGCGTGCATATGAGCTTAAACTTTACATGCGAAATACGTGTTACATTATCACCATGCACGGACACTGTGCACAAGTTCCGTGTTTACAATGAGAGAGAAAGTGATGCTTATTTTTTCCACTTAAAATTAAATGCTTTAAATGCTAGCATGATATGATGCTAGGTCCCACCAAAAGCGCAATTGTTATTTCTTCATATACTACTATTCGCTGTGGCATGATAGGGGACTTAAGTAGGGACTTAAGAGCATCCATGGCAAATGGTCTGGGAAAAACGAATTGGCTATAATGGTACATATTATTACAAAGTGGGCACACACACCAAGCCAATATGTTTCTCGTGAGTATACATTATTGGCAATGTATAACATTAACTGCGCCTCAAAAGATCTGTGGCATTTGTTAAGCAGTGCTTTCAAAATTGCCCGTGATTCTCAGGAAGTACGAACTGGACCAAAAAGATGCATGATTCAAGACACCGATGCCACTGAACGCATTGGTATCATTTCAACATCTTACAAATGATAAAGACTTACATTTACAAAATTTGAGGTAAACGCACAAAAAACTTGTCATATCAAACAAACATAACCATTCAATCATATAACTCAGAAAGTGAACGTTCCTCACCTTCCTCAGTGTACCATTTTCATCCCGACATTTGCATTCCTGTGGCAGGACGCATCCCGTACCATTATACACCTTTCCATCACTGCACTCGCAGCATAGTGTAGTGTTACTAGCGGTATCCTTGATGAAATCAATCTTGTAGCAGTTACCATCTATGCAGGAGCGCTCTCGGCACTCTCTGGTGCAGCTGGTTTTGGCTAGTCCATACGTACGACACACTGCCCATTAAATAAATGTGAATCGATTATCTAAGAACGTGAATAAAACGAAGTCAAACAACAACTCTGACATCAGGGTTAGGTCTTTAGTTTAGAAGATTAGATTTGTATTACTGTTGCGGCAAAAATGGCTTCTTTCCATTAATTTGAACTTTGCATATCCGTGCTAGGCTGAAACCAACGGTACAATTAACACGCTGTGTTTCAAACGGCAAGGGGCGTTTACTAAATAGTTTTTACTGTATTTGATCTTTCCAAAATATTGTTTACACTATGTTTGGAGACAGATGTAAGAACGGAGAAATGGATGCTCCAAATCAAAAACAGAGATTTGTTTTGCCCCCATCCTAAATATTCTTGGAGTGTTTCACATAAAAGCTCATGAGATTGAAAAATGCATTAGATTTTAATGAAACACATTTTAGGATGCTAAATTCAAAATTGTCAGCCTGCTACCTCAAACAAGAGAATATTAATCACAGTGTGCATTCTGCTTCCGAAAAGTTAGACATTATAGCTCTTACAGTCGGATGAAATACGCTTCTTACCGGGAGGGGGTGGTGGTGGACTTCCCTCTATAAAAAGAAAAAAAAATCATGTAATATGATCATGTAATGTAAATATAAAGGTAAATGTAAATGTAAACGTAAATGTATTGCAATGCAATACAATGCAAAGCAATGCAATGCAATGCAATGTAAGGTAATTTAAAATAATGTAATGTTATCTGATTATAATATGATGATATATAAATGGTTTTAAGAGTGGTGATATCCTTGAGTGGTACTTTTAGCAGATGTTCCTGTAGACTCGTGTGCAGAGAACGATAAGCTAGAAAGGGTCCTAATTACTGAAATATACACAAATGTACACAAATGATCTTAACTTTTACAAATGAAGGAACCAAAATTCTCTTTCAGGGGCTGTGGCACTAGAGAGACATCAAAATGTCTCTGTGGTTCCAAATATCCAATTAAGTTATCCCTCCCGACCATATAATTACTTCGTAATCATAATCATGGCTGTACTTACTTGTTGTTGAAGAAGGCACTGCCGTGGCTGCTGTAGTGAGATAAACAATCATTGGAACAATGTTAAGTAAACCATTTTTAAATAAAGCCCACCCTTAAAGTTAAGATGAAACTCAGTGGCCAGCACCCGTCCATATTTGTTATCCGGAGAGGGCTCTGACCTAAAATTACGCCCTCCCATACCTCATAATGTCCACCCCCATTAGTTGTGCAACATTCAGGAAAATACAGATGTATATCTTAGGCAGAAATCCGGGGGGACAGGGGAACACGTCCCCCGATGAATTTGACACCGGAGGACACAATGTTGAATGTTCCCGTCATGCTTTCAGCAAAACATAATACTAAAGGAATTGAAGGACGGAGGATTTCCCATTTTTATAAATGAAAAAACATAATAAACATGCTGTGCACAAAAAAGTTTCAATTGATGTCCCCCCCCCGCGATCGAGGAGAAATTTCCGCCCGTGGTCGCCAGCAGCTGGAAGTTTTGGATTTAGGCTTAAATTGTATCATTCTTCGTTGTTCAGAAAAGAAATCTGAAAACTTCGGTGGGAAGACTCAAGCCCCCACGGCTCCGCCTTTGGTGTGGTGGTATTGACACAGATGCTACTGTGACGTCACACCCCAGGAACCACGATGGCGCTGTCTTCTCCAGATGTGCGACGCGGACAGCACGACCAGATCGTTCTTTAGCGGCTAGAGACGCGTCCGTTGGGATGGAAGTATACCGTCCCGGTATTGGTTTTTAGGTGTACATGGGGTACTCTATTAGCTGTGTTTGCTAATAACCAAGGCAAGTTATTTTTCTAATGTCGAATTACTACTAGAATGGAGTCTAATAGAACCCGATAATTATGTATGGGTTATCAGGCTAGAGCCTTGTCTATAAATCTCGACAGAGGGCGATCTTTGCAGTGAATGTACGAACGAGCAGCCGTAAGGCCCACAGACTGATTTCAGACGTTTCAACACATACAAACTATCACGTTGTGTCGAATCTATGCAATGGCTACTGTACTGGGGCACGGTATCGCTGAGTTGAAAGCCAGTGGTCCCAGATTCACAATGCATGAATATCACACTATTACGGTAAGTGCTTACTGCGTGTGTTAGAACCCACATCTTTCAGCAGATGCTTTCCAGCAGTGCTTCCCAGCAGTGATTAAGCTTCCAAGCTAAGCTCGTGCTTCTCAGCAGCAAACTGCTCTTCTGCTGTTGTTTTGTTTTAATGGCACTTTCAGCAACCCAGGCTATTTGCGCCAATAACTGTATGTTTATTCATACACTTCATTAATCAACATCACATTACGGAGTTAGGAAGAAGGTTCAGTTTTAGAGGCAGGAGGAAACCAGAGTACTCGCAGAAAACCTGCGAGAACGAATATGGACTGGAAACCAAATGCACATAAAGCCTGGGGCAAGCCGGGACTCGAACCCGGGCCTTACTGGTGCAAAGCGAGTAAAGAACCGCTACCCCAACCCACTCCCCCTGCTCCTGTGGAGAGACTTTGTGTTCTGTGACCGAGATGATGAAGTCATTGTCAGGTCGGATCACTGGCCAGGGGCCAGGCAAGGGCGCGTCTTTCGCGAAGACAAGCAAGCCCGGTAGAGCCAAACCTGTAACCAGTAAATGTTTCAAGTGAAAGGAGAAAGGGTATTTCGCCCGGCATTGTACGAATGCACCGAAGCAGGGAAACGGCGATCAGCCCCCCGTAGGACCCGCAGGAAGATTGAGCGGCCAAGAGGGTCCAAAAGGCGACTTGGTGACAGTGACATCAGAGGAAACAAATTGTCAAAGTGAGATAATGGTCAGAGAAAAGTTTCTCTGCCGGATTCAAGCCGCAATCCCCGTTATGGGTTGTTTGTTGAAGGGTTGGTGAAGTCGACCAAGATCGATTCTTAACTGACACGGGCTCAACTGATACGTTAATAAGTAGTGAGGTGTACTATAATATTCCCAATGAAAATAAAGTCTGTCTTGGAGACAGTAGATATCCCAAGTGAAACAAGTGGACAGAAGCCAATTAGCTGCGTCGGGTCAAGCTTTGGTGGAGGTGCAAGTGGGTCGAACCACGCACCCAGAGAAAGCCGTCCTTGCCGAAATGGAGTACAGTGGTATGCTGCGTATGGATTTTCTCTTGCCATCGGGCAGAAACAAAGACTTCCAAGTAAGGGAGTGGAAGCTTAATGGTGAGCGGATCAAGTGCATAAATGGTGGCATGCTAACCCTTGGTTGAGCGTGTTGTGGTTTCCCAAACTACAGTAATTCCACCAGGGTACGAAGCTGTGGTCCCGGGCAAAATAGCTCAGAAGGGCACAGAATTGCTCGGGCTAGCCCTGGTAGAAGGTGGCGGTGACTTGGTCAATAAAGGTTTGATGCTGGCGAGATCTCTGGTTGAGACTGAAGCCGATGTTGTTCCGTTGTGGGTCTTCAATCCTGGAAAGGAGAGGAGAGTTGCCCGAGAGGGGACAACTCCGGGAGTGATTTCAAAGGTTGAGGCCAGTTCAATTCATGAGGAATTGGACGTGGTAGCAAATGCGGATGAGGTGTTGTCCCCGTATTTGCAAGATCTATATGAGAGGGGTACCGCCAATGTGGAGGCCAAGTACCATCGGGAAGTCCGAAAATGTCTAATAGACTTTGACATCAGTCACATGGGCTTGGTCAAGCATCACACAGATACTAGTGATGCCAAACCCATAAAAGAGAGGTTGAAGCGTCACCCGTAGCTGCATCAGCTGGAGATTCAGGAGCAAATACGCAACCTGGAGAAGAGGGGAGTGGTTGAACGCTTAGATAGTCCCTGGGCAGCAAATCTCATCCTTGTTGACAAGACGGATGGTACGAAACTCTTTTGCGTTGACAACCGAAGTTGAATTCGGTGACCATCAAGGATGCATATCCCGTCCCGCGCATTGATGAAACATTCGATGTCTTGAGAGGAGCGAAGTAGTTCTGTGCCCTCGATTTAGCATCGATTTAGGGTACCGGCAAGCCGCTCTTGATGAGGACGCCAGCCAAAAGTCAACATTTGTGTTGAGAAATGGATTATACCGGTTGAAATGAATGCCATTCGGGCTGTGCAATGCCCCGGCCACTTTTGATAGGCTCATGGAAAAGGTCAAGGCCGGATTGCAGTGGAAGATCTATTGATCTATTTGGACGACATTATTGTGCTTGGTCTGACGGTGACGGAGACTTTAGCCCGTCTTCGGGTGGTATTTGATCGGCCAAGACACCCCGGGCTCAAATTGAAAACTAGTAAGTGCCAGTTATTTCAAAAGTCAGTGGCGTACCTGGGCCACATTTTGTCCTCAGAAGGCGTTGCTACAGACCCACAAAAGGTTGAAGCAGTGGCAAACTGGCCAACTTCGAGGTGCGTACGAGAAGTGAGGAGTTTCTTGGGTCTCGCCTCGTACTACCAGAGGTTTATATGGGAATTTGAAGTCAAAGTAGTTTGAGAGGGGTGAGAGTTGTCAGTAGGCGTTTGACAAGTTGGGGAGCAGGCTTCAGGCCGCTCCAGTTCTATCATACCCGATTCCCGAAGGTGACTTCATTTTGGACACCCATGCCAGTGGTAACGGCATTCAGGCGGTTTTGTCCCA
>NW_019091708.1:131477-161348 GCF_001949145.1 Acanthaster planci | reverse complement strand
GTCGTTGCCAATATGAGACTGGTAACTTAGTAATGGCTTCTACTGAAATCCACATGGGTAACGGTTCCAAGTTACTTTCTTGAGCTTTTGGAAAGAAGGAAATCGACACTCACTTGGCACAGGTACACACTCGCAACACCTTTCTTGACCATAATTCACGAGCTCTTCTCCCTATGATATTGCATTGGGAAGAGGTTCGTTTATTTTCATCATGATTATAATGCAATTGGTTGAGCTGAAATCTGTTTACTGATTAATTCCATACTTTCCATTGAAACTTACGAATTCCTATTTTGATACACCTAGTTCTTTTTCTTGTCGACGAGTGATCAGAAACACTTTTCAAAACGAAAAAATATGTTGAGTCATCAAAACAACTTCCTCAAGTTGGAATATTTTGTCTCCTTCTTAGAGTTATCATATGCTAGGCATTAATATGATCGACTATAAATCTTTGAAATTTTTGTCATCGTGTTGCCTTTGACTTCATCAAGCTGGACCAAGATGGAAAGAAGAGTGAGAAGTGGATGTTTCGAAAACCTGAAAGTTGCAACACTCTGGTTTTTCTCTAAACTAATCACACAAGAGTATAGAATCTAGCTAAAGGTGGAGCTATATCAGCAAGATTTATATACGCTTACCGGTTGGCAGTCCTTGTGGCAATCTTTGTAGCAGTAATACGTGTTGTTTTCACAGAGGCATGTCTGGCAGTCATCTGGAATCATACTTGATCCAGACTACACAAAGAAAAAAAATAAAAAACGGTCTAGATTATTGCCAAATTTCAACAGCGGACATCTTTGTGGCTGTTGTCTGAAAACAGCACCATCATTGACCCAGTGTACTGCAACCTGGCTTTCCAAACAAGAGTACGTTTCATAATACGGTTCGCACAACTGAAATGTGTTTGGCTCAATTGAGTGAAAAATATTTGGTGTTTGATTAAATGTATGAAATGCTGGGTTGAGCACCAAGACCTGTAGACGAGGCTGAATTAGTGAAAGTGTTGGAGTCAACACTTATATTTAGAGTGTAGCCATGAAAAATGTGTTACCTGACATATTTGTGTCTTTGTTGTTGTATAGGGTACCGTTGTGACCTCAGTAGTTGTTTGCTGAGGAGTCGTGGTAGTTACTGTGGTTTTAACTTCCGTGCTTGTTACCACTACCTCTCTAGTAGTTGTTGGTTGCACTGAAGTCGGTGGAGCTAGTAAGTGAAAAGAATGGTAAGAAAAGTAATTTCGTGGTCAGTGTTTCACACTGCAAGTGGTCATCCAGTAGTATTGAACCTTTCTGAATTTAATTTTATTTGGAGGTGGGCAGTTTTAAAGATTGAGACTGGAACTTGGCGGAATCAACCCTGACCGTTAAATTCTCCAATTATTGTAGAGTTGTGATGGTAACTGTGGTTTTAACTTCCGTGTTTACCACTTCCTCTTTTGTAGTTGTGAAATGAATTGTATAAGCGAAATAATCCTGTAATCACTTTTCTGCACACAGGAAGTGGTCATCCGGTACTTTGTTGAATCTTATGCAGGTGGGATGCAGGCAGTTTTGAAGACTGAGTTGTACTGCCGAATTCACTGCAGGTGGGATCCTCCTATGGCCGTGAAATGCTCCACTTATCGTTGAGGATCAAAATAGGGGTTTACAATTACAAACATTAATTCTGTCGTGCTTGGTATTGAAAACTGCAGTTAAAGTATCTAATTTACCTCAGGTGTTGTGCACGTTCACAAAACCGTACAAACGTTCAAACAAGTCGAAGACATGTTACGAGCTCAGAACGTTTAATTAAAAATAATCTATTTAATGGAACGTTGAAGTTTTTCATGATGAAGGAGGCAAGAGTGAAACGCTTGCACCCTCTTCAAGCAAAAATCTCTCTTTTGTGCGCGTAAGCAGGTCTGAACAGAACCGGAGGGTACTCGTGGCTTTCGACTTATGCTGTGTGCTTCAAAAGACTGTTGACGTTTATACACATTCCAACGTTAAAGGTGACTAAGGCTTCAAACGTCGAACTTCTGCCGTGTCTAATGCTTCAAACGCCGGTTTTCTGTTGACCTTAATGCAAAATTACAACATGGCGGACCGAGAAAGAATGATATTACGACATATTCTCTTTGCGAGAATGAGACGCTTTCTCTTGCAACAATCAATACTACTCAATGTTATTGCAACAGGGAGAGTTCTAATCGTATGTTCGCTAGTCGTGCTACTCCTCCTTTCCAGGGAAAACGTTACAAGACCCCGGTCTTGTCGAGAATACAGGTTGGCTAGAGTTGATGCTAAATACGAACTCTGAAAAAAGATTCAAAAGGGCATTTCGTGTTTCAAAAGGAACCTTTGAATTCATCTTGTCACACAAGAAACATGATTTGGAGCGAAACACAGTGACAGAAATCCCCATATCTCATAGGTACAGGTTAGGAAGTTGTCTTTATAGACTAGCCAAAGGTGATTACAATTATACTCTTGCGGAAATAGCAGGTGTTGGTGCTACTACTGTCTCAACAATTGTTAATTAAGTTAATGAACAAAGTTGGGCATGTCCGTTGGCGCCGCCATCTTGTTTTTAACGCCAAAACGGAGACAGCTGTTGTGAGCGCATGCGCATTTTAAAATGGCCCTGATGATGTTCCGAAATGGGACGTTTAAATTGAATTAGACACGGCAGAAATTCGACGTTTGAAGCCGTTCCGCTCTAAAAGCGGCAAGACCTGTCGAACTTTCGACAGAAAGCCAGCAGTTGCCGTCGATTTTTTTCCGCAGAGGTAGGAAAAAAGGGAGTTGATTGTATTTTGGCCGTAAAAATTTTGTAATCAAGAAATTAGCAAAAATGACTAGGGCGTAGAGGTCATTCGGTTGACCCAAGGCTATCCCTGGGACGCGGTATGATTTTCTTTTACGTGGTGGAATTATCGGCCTTGCCAGAAGAGGCCGTATCGTTTCTCAGGGTTGCAGAGCCCTAAGTCCGTCCTAAAGGTATCTCAACACTTCAGTGGTTGTCCCCTAGCCTCTACAGCTCGTAAAACCCACCAAAAGTACACCACAGTACGGTGGGGGGCCTTTTCCCAGGCTAAACCGATTTTCGGGGGGGGGGGGCTCGCCACGTACCAGCCAAGCCACACCATCCCCACAACACCCCCCCACCAAAAAACACTTCAAAGACAGCCAAAACAGGCCTCTAGCAAGTTCCAGACAGCTATCACTGATAAAAACATTTCAATGCCTGGCCCAGGCACTGTCTTTGTAAATAATATATTATACTGTACACAGGGGGCCACTTAACACGCAGTCTTATGGAATGGACTCGCTAACTCACGAGTTACAGGCGTACCAACTAATGTTCTAGCAATGGTACCAGTGGTCACAAAAGGTTTTATTAAGCGGATAATCTCGCAGTTGATCATTGAGTTATCGCAAAGCTAAGAATGTGTTATCATCTATAGAACGCAGAAGGGAATCTTCAGATTTTTTGGGTTCACCTTTTGGCAGCTTATTACAATGACCATCTAGGAGGTATCTGCTACCTGCAGACAGTCAACGTTGTAAGCCTTAAATGCATCATTTAGGCTTTTCAGGTCAAAATCCAAGATTTTTGTATCTCCCTCACTCATCCATTTTTAGAAGGCTATATGACTTGACTGTGGAGAAAACTAAGCACACAAAAAGGAAGGCTTCTTCACTACCGGTGTTTATATAGGATTTATCGAACAAACGGTACGTTTAAAAAAACACACACATCGGCTTAGTTCAATCATGAATATTTAAACATTCAACTATTCAATTATACGTTTCTAAGTATGTAACGTCTAGTAACACAACAAGGGATTCCAAAATTCTTTACCATCCAGACAACCTTCGATAACACTTCCACTTCCACGTGAAATGATGAGCGAATTTCACGAAGCAGGTTAATAACGTTGACACATCTGAGACCAGTCGCCCGTTGCATGGTTTTAAAATGAACGTAGGATTGCAGAGGTGCATTCCATTTTGCGCTACGCCAACGTACCGTATTACAGACTACACTATTGGGAAATCATACCCTAACTTGTTACAACTGAATGCACACTCCTTAAAAATCAAATTGTTACATGTTGAATAAAAACATGACTTTGTGCCAATTTGATTTAGTACAAATTCTGCAAAACAGGCTGGGAAAACATAAGTATCATTTCAAAAAAGAAAATCTAATAATATTTATTGTGTTAGTTTAAAATATTAAAATCTTCGTAGGGATACCCAGACTGCATACAAGAGAGACAGCGATGACACTGAGTTAATTTGTAAATTTGACAACTATTTCCAAACCTGTACTATTGTACTAAACCTGTACAAAGACGATTATTAAACAAGCAGCCACTGTATGAAGATGACATCTTATCCTCTTGTTTAGGTGAACATCTTATCCTCCTGTTTTAATAGTTCGCATTTACCGTGTTTCTATGAATTAACATCTCAATAATTTAGGACATCAGACTTATTTGACACACTCTAGAGTTAAGACACTATTGTAGCTGAGCATTTGTAACTTTAGCACTACAGTTTGATTAATTCTAAGGCAACTAACTTTACACACAAGTAAGTAACCATATCGATTAATATATTTATAAAACAAATCAATACAATGTATATATTTTAAAAATACCATTTTCATTAGAAGCCGAACAAGTGTGATTAGTTATAAGTGTTTTCATTCGTTACACTTGAACAGATCTTCTAAGAAACTTCCTCTATACAAGACCTAATACACTACTCAAAAAGTTAGGGAAAACTTTTTTTTGTAATTTTCCTTAACTTTGAGCAATAAGTGGGGTCTAGTTACTTCATGTTTCATGTGTCTAGAGAATTTTTTCCTTGAAATGAAAGATCAAAAAGTGTTTTAAAACATCAAATGCACATTTTTTTCAAAATACATGTACTTTTTTGCGAAGTGTACATAGAAATTTATTTCAAGGTATATTTTCCTTTAAACAGACGTAATTATCTCGATGTCATGGGAACACCTAACTTTTAAATCTTCAAATTTTAGCATAATAACCTTATCTGAAATATTTTGTTATGGAAAATAATGAAAGCATATTGGTATATTATTGGTCTACGTGATTGGACTAAAAATGTCAATCACACAGACATCAAGTACGGATACTTGAAAATATGAGACTATATCAAAAAGAAATCCAGAACTGGGGAAAAAATCTGACGAACAGCAGTGTTTTTAGAGTAACACATTTCACCTCATCTGGATTACTCAACACGAAAGTTTGAGCGTATACAACACCCAAAACCCCTTCAGAGATACTGTGATCAAAGTTGATTTATTGTAGGTATAAATGAAGAGAATCTTACTTCTGCACTGGTAACTGGATTTGGCAATATTTAATCTCATAGTCAAGTGTCCAATAAGTTATGTAAACGATTGTACATTACTGAGTATTACTGAGGACAACAGAGTATTTAGAACCGCTTTTTAAGCAGTCAAATGTAATTTAGGGTTAAGGATTCTACTTTATCACCTACGTACACGCCAAAGTAATAGAGACTTGGACTTTCTGGTGCATTGTTCCCCTGGAGGCAGTGCCTTGCACAAGAAGAGCATTCAATGCAGTTTCAAAGCCAGGTGTAGCAGGGAGCAAGTATCATTCTGCTTTCACGGTTCAATTCTAAACGAATTACCAAACAGATTAAAAACACGTTAAAGCTATTCATAATAATTGCATAACTGAAATATGTTCTGCGTGCCCTATCAAGACTGTTAGCCACATCACTCTTTTCAGTGCAAATGTCTCATTTCCAAACCACCAGGGAAAGTGTTTTAACCTGAGAAAAAAAAAACAGCAAGAAAAAGACTGAGAAAATATTGGTCCACCCTCTTAAAAAGGAAGATATGAGCACTTTCGTCTCTGTTTTCGTGCCACTGCCTCAATCCGCCCAAACGGAGCTGTTTTCAACTGTTCTATTGCATACCTTGTAGCTTTTAATAGCTTGGGTAGAGCTTTGATACAGCCTCGCCTCTGCATCTTGAATTTGATTTGCATCCATTACTGAACTGATTCAACCCTTTACCACAAGAGGTGTAATTCGACTGAAAGTAAAACAAAGCATAGAATCCAACTTTCTTTATGCATGTAGAACGTCAGATTGCAAAATACAAATTGTTAAAAAAAAAACAGTTCTATGCAAGAATCAGCTCCATCCATACCAAATTCTGGTATCTTAAATTCGAGACTGTCCTCCAGAAAATCGTTCAAGCAATAGACTAGAATTTCAATAGGTGTTAACACATATCGAGATCTATTCATCTAACTAGATTTTACAAAAACTGACTTGTTAAAAAAAACACCCTTTAATCATCGCCTGTTGCACTTTTAAATATCATTGTCATTTTGTTTCACAAGTGTGTGGGTATGGTGGAGGGTCACTCTTGCCCACTTATTCTTTTATAATCTCTCGTTGGTAGGTGATCAAGCCCATATGTTCTTAGCTGCCATGGGTGTGTTAACATTTTTCTACAAAGAATTTAAATTTCAAAAGATATGGTAACTTGCCTTGTAGTCATAGATGCAGCCAAAGTATATGGAGGGGACGTGATGTGCTCACTTCTAGACCATCGTGTTTAGAGAAAGAATAACTTGTCGACCGTGAAACTGAGTGGAAAAAACGGCATTTTCTTTTTCACTCTATGTTTAGCACCAGGTTATTTCACTGAAAAATAGTTAGCGGGATAAGCAGTGAACAGTTTTAGAAAAATCATTGTGACTTCGTATTCAAGAGAGTGGAATCAGATCGTTTTATAATTTGGGAGTTTTTTCCTTTAAATTTCCCAAAAGCCCAAAATCAGATGAATAAATTCTGAAACCCTGCAATTAAATTTTAGAGTTGATGTAAAATAACAGTAACATTTTTAATTTGCGAGGGTTAAAAAAGTGGATTTCCTTTTTACATTCTCCCAAGATGTACAAAGCTATCCATCCGGTTATAGATCTTGCATAATCAATGATGGTAATTCAGTATGATTTAAAGGCCTACTCACCTATGTGCATCAAAGCAGGCTCTGTCTACATGCAGCAGACTAAATAATGTGTACTGCAATTTAGCTTGCGCCAGGAGAAAACACACTCGTTCATATTAAACGTCTCGGTCTCACATGGCGAAAGTAGTACTGTGGTTGAAGGAAAACATCTAACAGGCCACTTAATCCTAAATCATCCTTAAAAATAGTACTAATCACACATAAGGGATCAATAGTGGTGCAACTCCTTACAAATGCCCTCAAATTCGTATTTGACGTTTGCTAACAGAACGTTAAGACGACATACTTAACGACCCACGTAGGCCCTACATTGTGCTCCACAGTGAAAAAAATATACACTTTTGGCTGACTTTTCTCGGATGGGCGCTGCGCAAGAACCGTAGCTTCAATTTTCACAGCATTAGTGCAAAACTAATGTTGCTATATTTATTTATTTTTTTTCACAAGCCTTCGAGGGCAAACACTGAGTGTACCGTGTTACAGTACACTCCGGGCAGGGCAAAAGTCTAACATTAACCGCCCATGGTTATTATAAACTGCTCAGCACTGCGGAGATATCGGAAAAATGCTAAGGGGTGCATTTTGCCACCTGCTCTAATGCATACATGAATAAAAATGAAGAAATGAACTGCAGGAAAAGTACAGTGTTTGAAGTACTGAAGTCATTTTATGCGCATCAAAAGCTTTCCTTAGTCCACTTACCGAAACAAGGGGTGTCGATGCATTTCATTTCACCGTCGACGCATTTGCTGGAAATAAAGGTGAAGAGGTCCTGATAACAAACAATGGCAACATTAACGCAAGACATCTTCTGCAACCAAATTAGACAATTATTTAAGCCTTGATCAATACCTAATTATTTATCTAACCTTGAAAGTAAAGACAGTAAAATGTGAGATACAAGTACATACACGACCTAAAACTTGAACAAAAATAGCACCAAACATGTCATCACTGAACGTCCCATGCAATCGGTGTTGATAACAAACTCGTGTGGTACTTACATGCAAGGGCACTCGTCATCGTCCACACACTTGCCTTTCCACATCTTTTTTCCCCGAGGACAATGGCAGCCCTCTTCGCATACTTCCATGCATGCGTAGTCTTCCTTTATTGTAGCGTCATTGTAACATTTATCTGCACAGACCTTCCCGCAGGGTAGATACACCTTGCCATCTTCACATAATAAGCCTTTAGGATTATAAGAAGGAATATTTTTTATACGGTTCCAAATTGGATGAAGTATCTACAATGGCATAAATCACACCTACTTTCCTAATATACATTTTTTTGTTATCAGCGTTGATCACGGTGAAAATATCAGCTGCAGTGTCTCAATCTCGAAGCATTTAGCTACTTTTTGACCATATCATTATCTTGTCATACATAATGAAACGGGTATAATTGAATAGGTTCCTTGCACAAAAAGAAATATATAAAATATAGAATTAACACAAACGTCTGGGATTTCCAGGACATGGGGTCATTAAACAAAGGAGTGAATTTCATTCCACCACAACCCATCATTTGAACTCCCAATCATACATAAACAACCTACAGCATCTGTCAGTGGATCGCCATGATACATGCACGTCGTTTTTGTTACAAATGTCGGCATAGTTGCTGACGGCAGTGCACATGCACTCGCAGTCACCTCCCCTCAAACAGGCACAGCTGTCGAATACGCAGTTGTCATAGTAGGGTCTGGGGTCAACCTTTGGGTAGTAATGAAAAACGAACCTCAGAATGAACTCGTTAATGGAGGATATTAATGTAATCTTGGTGAAATATTTTGGCAAGAATAGCTAAACAACTATTTCTGATAATTTCATTCCTAACAGTTTGACTGTCACTGTAAGGCTGTACAACGATGCAATTTAGGGGTTTAATATTAGGAACTCCATATATGCAGCAGCACTTTGACGAATTTCCATTGGCCTCTTGGTTCTTCGCGCCGGTTCTGGCAGACATGTTTTGTGTGATTCATTCTGGACCGAATGTGACAGAAGATCCAGAGTTGCGTGTGCATTTTTCATAAAACTCTGTGTGTGTTCCCTGGTTCTGGAGCTGTAATAAAGGCCAGAAGCCACAAGACCAGAGGATAAGCATTTGTGCCTTTTTAGACGTGTGGTTACCCCTCCCAACAAAGCAGCGACGTTACACTGGTTGCAGTGGGGCACGTCCGAAGCGAACTTGAGGAAAATTTGTTCCCGTTGTCGTTACATCTCTCAGTCATTATGGAAATGTTTGATACAGACAATGAGAGCTTGGATCTCTTCTGATTGATACAAAAACTACCCCAGGATGACAGTACGATGGTGGTGTTACTAGAATCCTTCTTGGTGGGGAAAGACAACGTTGTGAGCAGGTTCCTGAAATTCTTAGCTGTTGTGGGGGGGGGCTCACGCCGTGGAAAGTGGCATCGGAAGTGGTCGGCGCCGTACGGTGTCTGACCAGGATATTCAGCTGGAAGTGACGGGGAGACCCTTCTCCGGGCCTGAGACAGCAGCGATTATATTAGGCCTAACGTTAGTCTGGGAATACCTGGTTTCCACGAGGAAAGCAGACCTTGATCTGAACCCAACACAATGGACCAGGGTAGGCCTAGATTAGAAATTGTAGGGACCCTCTGGAGGGGCCCATTACGCTACAGATGGTGGCATTGGATCTGGCTAGCACCATACGGTGCCTGAACATAACGTGCCTTTGGAAGGTACAGTGCCAACCGACTTTCAATATCTGGGCTTAGGAAGGGCCGTGCTGATACACGCACAGATTGCAGGTGTGTCCATGTTTTATTCCTTGCGAGCTCGTACACGAAAATGTGAGGCACCGTTAACCCATCTGTATCAGCGGGCGGTAAGTGGGTCAGTGTCCGATCTCTTGCTGGCCCATGCGCGGGTAAGCGAAGCGCTGTTGACCAATCCGTGTCGACGGGCTGCAAGCCGGTTCATGTCGAAACCCTTGCCAGCCCATGTGCAGGTACTTGAAGCGCTGGTAACTTATTTATGTCACCGGGCTGCGAGTGGGCCCGTGTTGGATCCCTCGCCGGTCCACAAGTGAATACCTGAAATGCCGTAAACCCATCTGTAAAGTCGGTTTTAAAGGAAACATTTTGGTTTTTTTTTTCCTTTTCTCTCAATGGACACCGACATGCAACTGTTCTCAATGATGCCACTACGGCTGCCTGATGTCACGTCAACTACAATAAAGAAAAAAACAAGAAAGAATAAACACTAACATGTAATGAACAACCAACCAAATAATCACAATAATAACTAAATCTGGAAAGAAAACACAAATTTCACCACAAGATGGCGCTATTACTTACAATGCCGACGCGAGACACAAACTTGGTCAACAATATTGCTACAAAAACCGTCTTCTATGAAACTAAAGCCTTAGGCCCTAACTACAACACATCGAAATAAACGTTCCACGTCTGGGTATGGGCTAAAAAAAATGTGGATAAAAGAAACAGTGGATGAACGGAATAATGGGCCCAATGAAAGGATAATTTACACTAAAGTTCCACTGAAAATACGAATTACAATGTAGGCCTACGTAAATCAGTTATGATACATATCCCATCCCGCAACAAAACCGTCCCCATTTATCCCTTAAATTATCCCCCACATCTACAAACTAATATCAATGTCTGCTACAAAGAGTAACAAAAATATGGCTTACTGCTTGTTTCAGATCCAGGGTCTTAATAAGCTTCAAAATGACTGATTTGATTCACAAAATTGACTCGCAAATATGCGATAGCTTCTTGGGATCCTGATTGCGCGCTATGTCTAGCGCACTCTTTTGAACTTACATGCACACTTAATAATCTCACAACACCATCCATGCTAACGAGCTGTGGGTGGGTCCATGTCAGATTTCTCGCAGGCCCAAGCACGAGTACTCGGGACGCAATCAACACATACCTACAGATATGCCACAAGCGAAGCTGCGTCCGAACAACGCACAAGCTTATACGCTGGTGCCTCAGATGGGGCCTGCTGGGTGATGGGTGTGAAGGTCCATTGCTGCTGACCAGCACAGTTGCAACTGGATCGAAGCCAAACCTGCTGCCCCAGCAAGAGCGGAGTGGGGCTCGACCCCCGACTGGGGGACATATGCAAGAGTGCTGCTCGAGCTGGCCACCCAGGCGCAGGACCCAGTTAGTGGAATTTCAGGACCTGATGGTGTGAAGCAACCCATGACCTCAAGTCGACGGCCGACGGTCGACGATATTTCCCGACAAATTCGGCACAATCTCTTCTACAGGAAGGCCTCGACCTTGACGGAGGACATCACACTTGCCACCAAGATGGAGGCGTTATTGGAGTCACAGGACCACCACAAGAAGGCAAAGCTTGAAATCAGGGACGTGCGGACCGTGGAGCCTCCTGCACCCAGTCCTGAGTAGGAGAGGCTGGACACGGCCCCTGCTTGAAGGAGGGGGCTGGTGCCAAAGTAGAGTGCTATTGCTGTTACGAGTTTGGCCGCATAAAGAAGTGGCCAAGGCGGAACATGAAGCCGACTGGTGCTCGATCCTGGCGATCAATATCCTGTCTGCCCGTCGCTGTGAGTGGCATTAGGGGAAAATGTGGTCCTAATCCATGGAAAGGCGGTTCCCTCTGGAAGGTGGACAGTGGAAGCCTCTAGCAGAAAGGGTACAGGTGGCCCAGAATTCGTCAGTACCACCAGGGCAAGAGGTCATTCTTGCGGAGAGAGTCTAAATGGATGTCCCTTTGGGGGTAGGGGTGTCATAACCAAGTCTGGAGGCATCCGATGGACGTCCGGTGATAGTCGCCACCGGCCTAGTAGACATCAAACATGGAACCGTTCCCATTCGGGTTTTCAACCCAACGGCGGATCCAGTCACCATCTACAAAGGACCTCGGACGGCAGAGGCAAACGTGGTAAAGCTACTGAAGGAAGTGAGGATGCCCGCCCAGTCGGTTGTCCCAGAAGGGACACCACCTGACCACAGGGTCTGTTCACCTCAGTGGGAGGCAGCGCTCACGCTTGGTCAGCCTCTTACAGGATTATGAAGCAGCATTCACGGGCCCAGACAGGTACATTGGCACCAATACGCCAGCCTCCAAGGCGACTGCCCACTTACAAACGCTAGGGTACAGAGAGTCAGGTGGAACGAATGCTGAGGGAGGGGTGGTAGAGCCCTCCAGCAACCCACGGTCTTCGCCGGTGGTACTGGTTCAGAAGAAAGATGGTTCCGTTCCTTTCTTTGTTGATTATCGGAAGGTGAACGGGGTGACACTGAAAGACCCATATGCGATCCCAAGATCGAAGTTAATCTGGATGCTTTGAGTTTTGCCAAGTGATTCGGTACCTTCATCCTGGCCAACGGATACTGGCAGGTGGCCAATGACCCCTGAGACCAAGAAAAGACAGCCGTTGGGATGCAAAGCGGCATTTACCATCTCATGGTAATCTGCAATGCCCCGGCCTCGTTCAAGCTCTCATAGAGAGAGTTCTGAGAGGATTACTGAAAGAGGTGGCAGTAGTCTACATGGGTTAAGGATTTTTTTTCGAATATTTCCAGACGTCACAATCCTAGAGAGGTTCCAGGAGACCAGGAAGTGTAATTTGTTTGAGCGAGAGGTGTCTTTCTTAGGCCATCATGCGTCCGCAGAGGGCGTGAAGACTGATCCAGAAAAGCTTGCAGCTACCAGGGATCGCTCACCCCCTCCACGCCTTGACAGACAAGAACCAAAGGGAGCTCAAGTGGACCAGTGCCTGCCAATCGGCCTTTGAACATCTCAAGGACGCATCAGGTACCGCACCAGTGCTTCATTATCCTGACACAAGTCGAGGATACATCCTGGACACGCACACCAGCCACTGCAACATCGGGCGGTGCTGTCCCAGGAGGGGGAAGATGGGGAAAGAGTCATCTCCTATGGCAGCCAGACCCTGACTAAGGCTGAGCGCAATTACTGCACCACCTGGAAGGAGTTGCTGGCCTTGGTCCATTTCTTAACCTATTTTAAGCACTACCTACTCGGCCAAAAATTCTGTTTGAAAATGGATCATGGGTCACTGCGCTGGCTCTTCAACTTCCAGCAGTCCAAGGACTGCGTAGTGGATCCAGAAATTGGGGTGTTACGAGTTCGACGTGGAACACCAACCGGGGCGTGCTACACTCAAAGCTGGCAGAACTTGACGTCGTAGGACCCACAGGATGGCACTGAGGGAGAAACGCAGGTAAGAGCGATTGTTGATGCCCAACCTACTGACGTATGTTATTCTGAGATTGGTCCATGATAACCCCACGGCTGGGCACCTGGGGCCGTCCGGACGGTGGAGTGGCTGAAGTAAGCTCCAGTCTTCTTGAAAGCTATGAGGCAACAGCTGGAAGAATTACAATCACCCAAGTGTTGACAGGTGATCACCCATTTTGTTTATACCCCATGGAAATTCACAACGATCAGGGAAAGGAATTTGAGGCTGGACTTTTTCCAGGAGTCTGCAAACTGCTTGGCGTAAACAAAACCTGCACCATGTCTTTCCATCCCCAGTCGGATGTCATGGCGGAACGGTTTAGCTTCACAATTAAAACCATGCTGAGCCTCTTTGTGCAGGAGAATCAAGATGACTGAGCATCTTCCCTACATCATGATTGCGTGCCACTCGTCCCGACACAACAGCACTTCGTTTACTCCGAACATGCTGATGCTGCGACGTGAGGTGAAATTCCTGCTGGACTTGCTGGTGGACCAGCCTGAGGAATCGGGCGAGACAGCAAAGGCCCACGGGTACGTGGAGGAATTAAGGGAGAAATTAGAGCGTGCCCGCGAATTCGCCCGCCGTCATCTTCGGAAGAACCAGGTCTACCAGACACGAAAATACGTTTGCCAGGCGGAGGGAGCAGGGTAACTGCCAGGCCGGGTGGTATGGCTGTTTAACCCCTTCCAAGGAAGTGGGACACCCCCCTATCTGGTGGGACGGCCCCTTCATCGTGGTAAGGAGAATTAACTATGTAGTCTGTACTATACAGAAGTCATCCTGGGCCAAGGCTAAGGTCGTCTACTTCAACCACGTAAATCCTATTTAGGAGACGTAGACACGAGTTCGTGGCAGAAGGTAGCCCAGGAGCCGGCGGCAGGGATGGACTGACCTGTGCCCCCCCCCCCCCAGCATGAAGCCAACCCTCGGGCATCTTCGCCGGAGATGGATCAAGCTCATCCCCTCCCACGAGCCAGGATTTATAGATGGGCCTGAAACCCCTGGGGAGGATCCGCCGACAAGCCATGGACAACTGACAACCCCCGAAGAAGGAGAAGACGAAGGAACCGGGGGGGGGGGCAGCAAAACGTGAACGAGACTAGAGCCGAGTCGACGACACCAGAAGCGCCAACAATGGAGGAACAACCGGGCGACCCAACAAGGAAGAGCCCGGTCCACTGCTTTCCGACCCCGGGTCACCCAAGCGGGGCGAAAGGTAATCCGACCTAGCTATTATTGCCTCTTCTCTTACAAATTGTCCTTCTTCCCCGCAGGATGTCTGATGAAGTGGACTGCCTTGAGTGCGGCGAGCGACAGAAGCAGAGGGGTCTGCGCCAGTACTGCCGGAAGGCATGCACAACCCACCACCAGAAGGTCCCCTCCACCAATAAAACCAGGCGTGTGGACTGAGGTTTTAACAGGAAGACACACTAAGGAAATACGGGAAATGCGTAAAAGGCTTCACGGAACCTCTGGTTGGGGTGATATCACAGGAGGACACGCTGGAGGTCCATGCCAGCGACCAGGAGTTGGAGAATGACGACCCAGAAATGGTGTTGCCGGGGGCAGGGCCAGCCTGACATGCCGACAGAGACCGGCAACTGTCCAGAGCGGTCTGCCACTCTGTCCTCTCCTGGGGACTGACCAAAGGAAGCCATCCCAAGAGAACAACCAGAGCAGCGGCAGACACCCCGCGGGCCATGGAACAGGCCTCAGCTGGGGGCTCCGCCCAATGGGCACAGAGCCTTGGAATCCCGTTGCCAGGCCGGCACCAGCAACAACAGAGGTGGCAATGCAAACGTCGGAAGTCGTTACTGAATGGCAGGGGCGGGGCAGTTGCTCCTGCGCCCAGGGGACCTCATCATGCAGGCCGGTGGCAGCCCGGTGTGCTTGCGCGGCGGGGCTGCTCTATGCCAGCTCGGGAGGGTGGTACGCGTATGGCATCCGGGATGAGTGGTCTCTGCAGAACAAAAACGCTGGTCTGGACGCAGGGGCCGCTGGCTGTTGAAGACCACAGAGAGTTCCACACCTACGAGGTGCAAAGGCGCCTGCTGGCATCTTACAATGGCCGGCAGAAGGCCAAGTACTTTGTGGACCCTCTAGTGGCTGGCAAGCCGTCACTGGGGGAGGGGCTGCTGCAACCCGGCGCACCCAACCGCCCCGCAACCCTCCGCACTCTTGGGATCAACTGGTCCGAGCAACGGAGCTCCAGCGTAGGTCACCCCTTATAGTTAACCTTTGCTCAGTTCCTGTTTTTTTGTTTGTTTGTTTTTTGTTTTTTTTTTAAGCCTTAAGATTTCTTTTTCTTGTTGTTCTGGCTGTCCTAAGTTTTCAACATTGAGTAAGGTTTTTATTCTTCCCTCACTTATTTTGGGAGGCACCGGGTCGCCGAGATGGGGCAAGGTGAGTGCCTGGTGTTGTAACTCTCCACCTTGTTCGGGGATGAATGGCAAGAAATAATCGAATAAATCATCCTTCGTAGTGGGTTGACCTTAAAGCACAGCTAGAGCTCATGGCATAAAGCGCAAACTACTAAAACTCCTGGGATCGCAGCCCGGAAAAAGGCCATATTAACCCGGGGAATAACAAACAGGACCCCAGTGCATCCCCAGCTTCCTATCCTCTATCGTTTCTACATAGTAGTTCAGCACGTCCGGTTCCGCGTCCCTGTTCGCTGTAGGCGCAGAGCAACGATCCAAACACACGTCTTTCTTCCAACACACACCGCGGTCGTCTCTCCCCGCGCTCACAGAGTCTGCTGACTGGGGCTCTGCGTAAACAGGCACTAGCGATGTTAACTCGTTGCATGAACGTTCTTTTTATTTAATTATAATTATTATTTTATATCAGTACAAACCATCCACACAATAGGCCTACATACAAACACACAGAGAGAAAATCCTACAGTGTAATTCGCTTTACAATTTATATTAACTATACCTAGTAAAGACACGTGAAAAAATACACATTAAAATCGGCCGCTTCTCTATTTGCATTTACATGCAAGAGCCACTTACAAAATTGACATACACCTCCTAAACTCATGGAATATATTTCCCTTCCTCATTTGGTGCCTCTGGGGTCGCATTGGATTAAATTTGGCCTTTTGATTAGTCGTGAGGTTGCCAAACATTATCAAAAGGTCCAGGTCATAACCTGTGCTGTATATAATGGAAAATTTGTTACTGCTTACCACATCATGACACGCTGAAAACGTAAATTTCAGTATGATGCTGCAAGCCGATTGCGCCCAGTAGAATCGTTCCGGGTTGATTTCGCAAGGGTGGACAGGATCTGGGGGTTCAGGACAGCTGTCAATCGTCCTCCAACTGTGGCCAAATGCGTTGGGTGTAGCCTCTATTTCACCGCCCCTGGTTCTGAAGTCGTTCAAGGCGTTGCCATCAAAGTCTCCACACAGGCCACACACGTGTCCTTTGAAGACGCCATCTAGGGTTACAAAAATGGACGTGCCGAAATCCCACACTACTTTGATCCCTGAAGGTAAGAGAGACATAAACATACATTAAGTCACGATACTCTGGCACTTTAACCTACGGTTATAAATAAATCTTTTCCTATTTAATAATTCAATTCAAGAAGTCAGTTCAAATCCCATAAGACAAACAGACAAAGCAAATCATAGGAAGGAACACAGAAATGGTGGGAGACTTTGAGACACTGGTGATAGCAAACATGTCAGGTCCTTTTTCAAGGTATTGCGCTTGCTCAGAACTGGTAAAAGTCTCTCATTAAGACTGGTATCAAAACACTTTTACAAAAAGGTACTAGAATCTTTTAATATTTACAATTAGTTAGAATACTAACAAATATTACCGGGGAGGAAATTTATGCATCACAAACAAGGTAAATCGTATCAGTTTGCCATTATTGGAGGGAAGGTACCTCGTGGAATCCTGATCTTGAGTTTTCCGGGAACAAACTGAATAATTCATTTGCTTGATAAAACCTGGACCAAGTAGAGAAGAGCGCTGCAACTTACCTACACTTAATTTGCACAATTTCAGGAAACTATTTCATTGGCTCACTCCTTCAAAACCGCTCATTATAGTGTTAATGCAAGACCAAAATATTAGTGAAAAGTTCAACGGCCTGGTGGAAACAAACAAATATATTGGAGAGTACCCCAATACATTAAATCGGGAAAACATTAGCATTTTAGACTCCAGGTTGCCCGTCGGTAAAAAGGCAACACAAGATGGGTATTTAGTTCTGGTGGTCGGCGGGGGATAATTTATTATAATGTCTTATTATTGGTACACTCTAGTTTTCTACAGAAGAGTCGTTACCCGGAACCTCCCCTGGGAAAGGCTGGGGCAATTTGGCTTCAAGGGAACAAACAACATTTTGGGGGAGGACGGTGGAAACATTTAAGTAAGAATTTGTTTCATTTAAGGGGGCTTACCAGAAAGGCCTTACCGTTCTTCCGTGTGAAGTCCGCTTTTTTCACGGCAAGTCTGCCGTTGCTATAAAGGGGCCGGAAAGTTCGCGAACTGCTAGCCCAGGTGCACTCGAGCGCGCAACGAGTTAATGAGCTGGCCCGGCCGCCCGCTATTTTTGGAGATTAACTACGTCAAGAGAGATACGGAGACATTTACATACTGCGTTCTTTCTAAGGACTGGACGATGCTGGAAAACACGATCGACTCGGAGATACATTTACATATTGCATTCTTTCCGCACACCGGGCAATGTTGGAACAAAATGATTAACTGCGAGAAACATTCACATATTACGTTCTTTCCGCGGATTTTATTACGAAATAGGCCATAACAAAATTTAGGTAACAAACACATGTCTGTGGTCCCGGCGAAAACGTGCACGTTTCTTTGGGGGAAAAATCTGTTACAGCGAAATCACACTATACGAAATTCCTGTTAGAACGAATGGTTTTTGTGAGGCCGTTGCCTTAAAAACCATTGTTGACGACCCATTTGTAACGAGCGTTTACGAATCGAGGTGCTGAAAACACGTGCGCAGTGCATCACACTGGTTCCCGCCGGGCCGAACCGTTGCAAAAGAAGGCGTGAGGGAAATGCGGCAACAAGCTAATGTACAATTCCTGCCAAAGGGGGTTGCAAACGTTCCCCTAAATGTACATGAACGTTGTATACGAATGCCGCTCTGCAGCTGCGATTCGAAATCACACTGCCGTCACGAATTTTTCTGCAAGTTCATTAACAAAAAAATTGATCTCATGTGTATGTTTTTGCTTTCTGTATGTATGTAATTTGAAGATCATGTACTGCTCGTACATGAAACGAGCACTTTCACAAAGTTTCCAGCCCAACATGCACGAGGCTAACCGCCCGCTCCTCCAGATGCGTCACGCACGCTTACTACGCGATACGCAGACATCGTTTGCCAGTTTCCTGTAGTTATAACAAGGGTAAGGCACGAATAAAAAATTAGTGAGTTTTTACATTGATTACACCAGCGTAAAAACAAAAATTCCCTCCCCAATTCCGACACAAATACGCCCAAATACATTCGCTTGAATACTCCCACACTTCAAGAGCCCAACTAATCGCTGAACACTGAATTATTCATATTGCTGGAAAAAGACCTAGAGTAGCCGCCAATGAGACTGTGCGTTTTCATGACGTACATTTTGCAAGACACAGCTATGCAATCGCAATATTCCTTCATGGTGTCAAGCTTTTTAGCGACCACCTCGCGCGTGGGCGACCGCGCCCCAGTGGGCGAGGGAGCTTGGATCATCGATGCCATGCAGCTTGTGTCCAAAATCATAAGACAGACGTAAAATTAAATATTCGTGTTTGCTGATTAACATACACCGTTCTTGCCGCGTACGGTCGTCGTTGTCAAGTGCTCTTTTGTTAAAAAAGGTTCGCAGACTCCAGCGGACGTCCCCCTTTTGCGTTCCGTTTGAGGGCAAGTCCTGATGTTTACGCACTTTACACGTTTTTGGATGAGACATAAAATGGTCCTAAATGCAAATTTTATATCTCCCATCATAAAAAAGGAGGGTACATGGCCCCGTTTTTCCCAGGTCCGCCTTTGCTTGCCGGTCTCTTCGTCCCCGTTGTTAAAGAAGCATACTCACCGTGCACGGTACTGATGATTAAGAAAATGCCGGACGGTACTATGCGATATTTAGCCCTCGTTGGTGTAGATTCTGGAGGGGTGATGACTGGTTCGGTACCTCTCACAAGGTATATCTTAACATCGAGAATGGTGAACAGAATGGATTTGGTGCAAGTCACCCCACCAGATCCGCAACAGACGTTCTCCACAACCACTTTGAAAATACTGCTGCTGCCATTATTGCCACAGTCGTCCGACGTGAGAACGTAGCTACAGTCACCTGGGAAACCATAGAGATCCACCCATCTTTACGAAGTCCTTTGCGAATCAACATAAGTTTGTCCAGCAATGACATCCTAAACAATTGCAAGGGCGTGTTTTGGCGGTCATGACCAAGAATTAGGTCGGTTGTTTCTCTTTTGCTAATCGCTTTGGCGGTCTGAGTGCAACATCATTAAAGTTAATTCTTACCCAGTTAACATTACCAAAGAAAATCTCTGAAGAACAGTACCAGTTTTTAGTTAACGCACCACTGGTTCGTGGGTATTAAGGCTTGATGCCCTGACTTCGAAGTTGTCTTACCTTTCATAAAATATCAGATTGTGTTGCGGGCCCCCCTTCAATATGACCAAAACCAGAGAAACGCAACCTTACCCTGAAAATCGTACCGCCTGCCATCATACGTCAAGTAATGTGGGTCTCCATATGCTCTGCACGTCTCTGAAGGCAAAGAAAAAACAAAATGGCGCAAGAATCGCCGCCTTATTTGACACAGGGGCCTTTAACAATGTTCCTCACACTTTCTTGATGCTGTGGCCTAATTGTGAAGTTTATTGACCACCGTGGTTAACGGTCTAATGATGAGTATTCTTTGCCAACACTTAAAGGCACTGACTAAACAGGAAAGTTCTCTTTATGTCATATATCTTAAAATCGCATCTAACTTCTCGGTGATGTGAGTTTCCTGCAAATAATAATAGCACTGGGCACAGAAAGCCTTCAGACACGACACAACATCTTAATGATGATTATTTGCACGTTCCTTTACATTGTTCCTAACCTTATCCATACGGAGAAAGACTGTGGCTAGACAGGCAGCCACTAAATTACTGCATTCCGCACTTCGTAATTGATAATGGCAGAGTTTTATTTCACCTCACTTTATACTGCAGACCGAATGGTTCAACGAAGCTGCATTCAAGTCCTGCATCGGTCATCATGCTGCCATTTTCCACAGGGCTATGCCGTTGCCCATTCACGGCACCCAGTTTTTTGCTATTTCGCCAATTACGGTTTGTACACGTTTTTCTACTACACACTATTACTGAACTTAATAAGTGAGCAGTCCACAATATAATTACTACAAGAACGAATGAGAAATGAGACTAAGTTTTCGTTTCCGTTCGATTGCAAATTATATACAAAAGTCTAAATATCAAGTATTTCAAGAAATGTTTTCAGTTTAAACACAAATCAGGTAACATGAGTTTAAAGCAGCAGTTTTTGTACATATGTGTTTTTAGCCCATTCACTTTGTACACGTCTTCAATCCGCCACTTTGATAACTTTGGGATGTTTGATCATCATCAGATTAATGCAGAGTCAACCAAGACCTTGATAAAAAATATTGTACTTAAATTATAACGTCATGATGACATCATCAATTGTTTTCAATTGATTTTTAAATATTTCATTTAACCCTTTGGTTTTGTACACGTTTTTCAACAGTCAGCCTTCGGCACTCTGGTCAATCTGACTGAATTATTAAACACTCACAAAATGGCAACGTTTTCTATTTGGTCCGACATTTTCCTAGTCAATTTTTTAATGCTTTCTCAAAAACGCCGAAACAGCCTGCGGTGGTTTTAACGAATGTCAAACTTCTAGTCTGCACTTGTTTGAGGTTTGTTTAGGGTTTTTAAGGACTATAAAATTACTCCTTACACTAATGCCCAGATAGGGGTATGAAGTTTTAAGATACTCAATTTTGCAAAGTAATAAATTAAAATTTACGGACCTGGGCACAATTTGTTCTCGCACACTACTTTGGCATCTGGTGAGCACAAGCTACGGTGAAAGAGAAACAAAATACACATTTCAGGCAAAAGTAGTCAATAATGACAGAATAATTGATATGCTAAAGCCCAACATAATTTCCCTCTTTGCATTAACACACTTTACACGAAGCCGTTCTTAGTTAAATTACAAAAATGTTGCCGTAAGTACCGGGCGACAATATTTGAAATAGTTAACATTTCTGCAGCTGCATGGTGATGCTTCCTTAATTGATATTGAATTATGTACATTTTTTGCATAGATTTAAGGAGTGAAATTCAATCTTTTTTGGCTATTTCTTGACTTATAGGATGATTCAAAAAGTACAAATTAGACATTTTTAACTGTTTAAACGAACAACTACCTTAAATAAAGGAATTCTTAGGCTAAAAGGCAAATGCTTGTTAGGTTGATAAGGGAAATTGACGGTGCAATTTCCCTTGAAAAATATGTTAAATTACCAGGTTCTGCAATCATCTTCAAATTCCTGCAAGAGGCTGTATGTACGCCCATTAAAGTAACATGGACACTGGGTCTCTGGCATGCACTGGCCATCGGTAGTACGAACTGTCCCATCTGGGCAGCCGCATCCCGCCGTACAGTCAGCCTTTTTGCAGGCGAGATGGAGGGTTTGGCATTCATGCTGACATTCGACACATTCGATGTATTTCTGGGTTCCTGGACACTCCTTGTCAGTGGCTATAATATATTCAAAACGGTTTCATTGACAGGTTTACTAAAGAAACATTGAGACGTAATATGCACTACGATTTTGGACATCTTTTGGTTGCGTTACCCAGATTTCCTATCAAAAATATCTGCATGATTTTTCCTGCTACATTGAGTGTACTTCAGCATGTTAATTGCGGAAGCCTAAAAGGGGCTCAAATCCTGAAAAATACATAAGGTAAATGTAAATATATACAACTGAAGCGAAAAATTTTGTTATTAAAATTTTGAATTGCTAACATTTAATGAGTTTCTTTTCTAATGACCAGTGAGTAATAATCTGAGATGCATCAAATTAATATCAATGCCCAAACTTGCATAAAATTTGGTTCGTATATGACGTGGACGACAAAATAGACAAAGCTGGTTTTTAATGTTAACGAGGTCTTTTTACCTGAGCAGTTGGTTTCAGTACAGTGAACTACACCATTCTGGCAGGTGCTGAAACACAAGCAGAACATACGCTTAGCTTCCATTCCTAAAGTGGACATTACTGTGTTTCTTAGAGTCGAGGAAAACTCATTGAAACATTTATTTTTTAAAAGTGATTTTTAAGTTGGATATTTGTTGATATTTTCGACTACCCCTTTTCCTTTTGCCTTTGCTTCTCAAATAATCCCCAATTGCCTCTAAACTTCAAGCCCCATCATCCCCCAAATGGCTCTAAAACCGCACCTGGTGATTTGATTGATTTCAACATAGATCTGATTTGAAAAAAAAAAACGAACAAAATGTTTAGTTTTGGTGGAAGACGGAAATGAGGAAAAGTAATTATTTGGAACTACATTTGTCTCTTACAATCGAGGTGTGGTTACATTTTACCTACTTCCTTAGTTCTTCAATGGCATGTTCATATCTTGCTATTAAAGTGGAGTAGTTTGCAAGTTGTATTTACCTATGGGTAGTTGTTACAATCACCCGTTGGCGTATCAAGCGAGGTGCTTTGGCAGATTTGTTTTGACAGAGAATACTTCACAGGTGGAAGCAAAGTAATCGGCGTCAATGTTAGCTCTAAATCCCTAAGAAAACAACACCATTTCATTTGTATTCTCCTCCAACATCACATTGTATGAGCTCGAAGTCGCATTGGCTATTGAATCCCCCCCACCAAAAGCTGGACACCTGTCTGTGAACAGAACGAGTGAACTACCACACACACTACATATCTTTAGCTGCACCGTCGGCAACAATACGATACGGTACGCTTTGGGATTAATCGGGTGCTCTGTTTGACGTAAATATTATCTCATTAAACTTTAAGGAAAATTGCTTCACCGATAGGCACACATGTGTTGTATATTACTGTTAAAGTCGCTGCACTGTCAACTTTGTACAATTGTTAATACCGTGCATACTTTCGAAACAAGGAATTGTGAGAAAAATTAGGGAAAGGTCTCTCAATTGCGTTCTCAACTTTGATCACGTTTGTACTGTTGAAAATGAAGCTGAAATACAAAGCTTATATCGGAGAACCATGCTCATACCTACCAGTCGCTGCATTTATCCTTCCATGTTTCCCCTGGGTCACGATCACGCCCTTTAAAGTAGCAAGGACACTGCGATAGGGACACACACTTGCCAGTACGGTCGTTATAAACCTACAAAAAAGGAAACGTTTCGCCAGTGTGCAACGCTGAAATAGGAATCTATTCCTTAAAGACCTTAAAGTAATTCTTATTTAAAAGCCCAAGGTTACGAGACGCCGAATATCATATTTACCTGCCTCAAAAAACAAAACTGGTCATGGAAAATAAAGAGATCCATTTGGCCATGTTACTTTTGGTTATAACATGCTAATTTGGTTAGACCTAAACCCATCAGTCGGTCAAGTCGGTGAGATGTATCTTTTGGTCAAACACTGTAGTAAAGTAATTTCTGTATATATGTAGTTCGTATATACACACAGGCTCTGTACATGTAACAGGTTATGTAATGGTACCACACATGACTCTGCTAGGGCCTACAGTTGACCCCCGCCACGGTGAATGATCTAACTGTAGTCCGGAATTTTCTAGTTGTATGTTCTGGACGTTTCTTGTGAAATCCAATAATATCTAGTTATCCAATGTACCTTCTGGACGTTTCTTTACATAATGCTTCAAAGTATGTAAGAAACGTTAACGTAATGAAAAGAATTTTGTAGAAGATAAGGATTTTTTCGGACGAGTTGCAGACTAAAAATAACAGGCTCTGGCAGACAAGGTCAGAAAGAGGAACACACCTAGACAGATTTTCGAAAGCAATTCTACCGTACGCGGGCTGTAAGAGGTCGTTGCGTTGTTGACTTCTGCACCATCTCAACCTGTGGTGACGAGTTGTCTGCTGGGTGACACTTTTAAGAAAAGTTTGTCCACACCAAGTGAAGTGCAGAGCTGATTTTTTTCCTGGAAGAGACAGTTTGTCAACTGAATCCAGTTTCAGACTGGGGATCATGAAGTTCCCGTATTTTCGACGGTCATTACGCCCTCGCCATATCATCTCGACCGATATTGGACATGGTCTTCGTTAGCATGGCAGCTCCTTTTTGCACCAAGGACTGAACAGTTTTAGCCATCTGTGGAGTCCAGCATTCTTCACTGTAGTACGTTCTTTACTTTACTAGTGCCTGCCAAGCTCTCGACCTTGAAAACATCTTGTTCATAGATGATATTTTCTTGGTTTTTTATCCTTATCACTGTGAACTAGTTCCGATCAGCATTTTCTTTGTTATCCTTATTTTCGCATGGAAAGTGTAACATCCTCATTATATCCTAGTTGGTTCTGCACCTTGCAGAAAAGGCTTTGTTTTCCTACTCAGTTGTCTTGTTCTTTCCTTTTTAATAGGCTTTTGTGCCGAGTGCGCCATATGCAGAAAAGGTTTTACATTTTGCACGCAGTGACTCAGTAATTTAAGTCGGTCTTAAGGCGAAAGGTTAACTGAACGCACACGTGGCTGTACATGCATATATAGATGACAAGTCAACTACTTACTTTGCAAGCTGATTAGAGTAATCGGGGATCGAGTTCGCCTTTGCTTTGCTTTGTTTTACTGATTGTTATGGGCTTTGTATCTGGTCTGAGGAGCTCCGAGCGAAAAGGTGCAGCCTGAAAAATAATAGATTCCCTGTAGCCTGTTGGCAAATCCACGAAAACGTTGTGACCCCGCAGAAAGTATTCGAAGGCTTACCGCTTCTCGCCACAAAAATCACTCGACATTAATCTATCCGCAGCAGAATTCAAGGAACAAGACAACTCGTGCTGCAGTCGTTTCGAAAGCCGCCATTAATGCTACATGTTTATCATGCATGCCAGTTCACATTGATGTATTATGCACATGTATACTTAGCTGCAATTGGTCACTGTACACTCATCGCATCTATTCTTATTCGGAAATACCTACCCCTAGGTTGGGTTAGTTTTTAGTCTAGTTTAGCTTATTAATTTGGATTTTTGGGGGCCCTGCCCGAAGTGTATTATGCAACTGTATACTCACTGTTTGCCCCCAAAGGGTTATAAAAAAACACTACCGTACATTTTTAGGCGAGTTTAGTTTAGTCTAGTGTAAATCTGGTGTTAGTCCAGTCTATCCAGTCTTGTCCTGTCCGGTCTTGTCCTGACTTTAATTTAGCCTAGTTTCAGTTTGATTGTTTGCATGTCCGTCTGTTTGTTCTCGAACGGAAAAGTTTCTGTTTGTATATGGCCTGCCTCGGCCAGTATATGGTAACGTTTCCGCTGCAGCGCCCGCGGCTTGTAATTTTGCTTTTCTGAGGAAAAGTTAATTCAATTAGAGAGGCCGTGGAAGGGTACGCGACCCATACTGGTGCACGGGAATGCACCTCGTTTTAGCGGGTAGTTTATTTCCATATTGACTTTAAATAGTAACCGACTGAAAATAGGAAAAACTAAATCATCTGTGTTTTGAATCGATGAAGAAACTATCCCATGTATTTGGTGCTTATAACTTCAAGTTCTGTCTCGTTTTCAGGTTTACTGTGAAGTTGTTACGTGTACTTCTGTACTTTCCCTTTTTAGATAATCTACTCTGTTAAATTTACCACATATTGGCTGACAGAAATTTCGACTTTTCATCTTGAGAAACAGAATCGCACTCCTCTATAAAACATGCCACGAAAATAGCCCAAGGTAACAATGGCATATCACTCATGTTCACTAATTGCTCAAACACTTCGAGATTCCAAAATAGAATGGAACAGAAGCTGATGTTCAATTTCACAGTTCACGCTAATGAATTAAGCATTGTGAAAGAAAACATGCAACATTTGTGATGAAACCCGTGAAGGTTGAAAAAGCTTTTCGTATGTGTTAATTTACCACTTTTTTTATTCTTATATCTAAATCGAAACCACCGGCCTTTTAATTGGAATCTAAAATGTATATTTGCATTAGATTCCAATCGCCGTGCACTATCATGAGTGTAAATTAAGGACCCCTGCAGACCGAAGTATATTGTAAAGTGAACGCTAATAGTGTTGTCACAGCAGACAGCTGCGGTTTGCAAGATCGCAAAGGAATAACCTACTGGAATTGAGACAAATTCAGCATAAAGACTGAATTTCACGTTTGCTTTCGAATTCATACCATATTGTCCTGGCACTGGCATCCCTGGATACACTGTTCCTGACAGTTATCAGTACTCCCAAGATCCCGACATGCCGCCTTGCACATGGACCCGCACTCTTTAAAAACCATCCCCTCTTCACACACCGTCGGTGCTGTAAAAGAGACAAACGCAGGCTTTCATTTCTGTCACTATTTAGCTCAGCTAGGCAGGTAACCGAAAGTGGAGTACTTGTTTTGAAATCTTCAGATTTCTTGCTCACTCCAGAATGTTAGATAATGATGGTATAGAGGTCTAAATTCGCTGCCAAACCTCCCTGTTCATCTTTGGACACCAATCACTGATCACTGATACTACATTTGCATGATGTGGTATCTTTTCCTAAACCTCAAAACAACCAACGGAAAAGATGTTAATGAATTCTTGTTGCAATGTTATCACTGTTTTAACCATCGTCATAACGCTGTTGGACAAAGAAATGGCGTGAAGGAAACACGCATTCGCAGCCAATTGGTACATTTTTGTCCAAACCTAAATGCTGATAAAAAAAAACTTTTAACCACAGAGACCTGAGTTTCTCCAGACATGATTGACGCCCACTTTAGCACACTCATGAGCATAAGCAGAGAAGGCCAAGCATTTATTTTCCATAGTTCTGCTCTTGTATACGTATATACTAATCTCTTCTTTTCAATTCCCGTCCTTAGTTTGTTTCTCTTAGCATCCTAATTGTGCTTTTAATTGAGCCAATTGCATCATTCATCTGCAACGATACTTATGAACCTTAAAAATAGTTCAATTTTAACACAGACTATGCTCAACATACAAGTGTTCAGTAAGACAACGCTATTTACCACAGAGACCCGAGTTTCTCCAGACAAGATTGACGCCCACATTACCGCACTCATGAGCATAAGCAGAGAAGGCCAAGCACTCTGTTCCTGTATGGTACTGGCTGTGACAATGGTCGTGCAAGCACATGTCTCGGTACATCTTAGGGTCAACCTTCAGTCCACAGTCTGTAAAAGGCTCCCGTATCAGTTTACCACAGGTTTCCTCAGCCAGTTTTCTGCGTTTGTAGTTGATTTCACAGTAGTCATTAATATTCCCGTTCTCGGTGCTTCTGCAATTGCAGTTGGACTGCCATTTTGGAGCGAACATGTGTGACACCTGCATGATACTCCCAGACGGTAGCTGGTAATCATCTCCAGTTATTCTATTAAAAGTTCCACAAAGTCCTTCCCCCTTTGCAAAGAAAAATTGGCAGAATCATTTCAGTGAGTTTAGGAATTAATGGAGGCATTTGGCTCAACCCTAAACATATTTGGAATTGAATGTTATGCTTAACATCTACAAAACTCTCCTTGCCATTTCCTTTTGCATCCATGGTATTTTCTTTCGCATCTTCAACACTAAATTTAGATGCTGACCCAAGACGAGCAGAGAACGATTCAAAATCATCTAACCCAATTTCTCATCGATAACACGGTTTCCCTCTGGGTAAAAAAACGAGAAAAAACACACTTGTTTTAACTTTTATGTCATTTTTTTTCCGGACAGCAAGTCAGCAGTTACCTTGCCGAGCAACTTTGCAGCCACTGTAACATAGATACGGTTGTCGCCTGCCCGCAGCAGTTCGATGCCGAGCACTGGCATAGACACTTTCGTGAAAATGGACGACGGACGACTGAATAGGATGGTGCTGTTGCCGGCAAACTGAGAGTAAGGCAATTTCATATCTTGTTTGGGCCGGTTGTCCTCCGTCACTATGACTGTATCAGCTGTCTTAAGTCTGTGCAAGTTTGGGAATAACCATCTCTTATTATATGCTTATGTGCACGAATTAAGCATGTTTAAGCACATCTATTAATTTTTGTAAACACTCAACCTTCCCAAAACTGTAAATTAGAAGCCCATGATTAACTTACCGCAGTGATTTTATCAACCTTGAGGGCGTACCAAGAGTTGAATTTCCCTTTACAAAAAGAATAATTTCCCCCTCCGTATGGGTCTAATGAAACATTTAGGCTCAAAACACAAGATAACGGCTGTTTGGGAAATATTTTGATGGTAGTATTCAACTTCTTCATCAATTACTTTCCATAATTCTGCTTTTGCATAGGTATATACTAATCTCTTCTTTTCAATTCCCATCCTTAGTTTGTTTCTCTAAGCATCCTAATTGTGTTTTTAATTTACCCCATTGTATTTTTCAGTTCTGCGTCCATCTGCAATGCTACTTATAAACCTTAAAAATGGTTTGATTTTAACACAGAATATACTCAACATACAAGTGTTCACTGAAACAACACTACTTAACAAAGGGAAATTTTAAAAAAAATTACGAGAGCAAAAAGACGACTAGTTCAGTGCTCTGTGTATTTGCATACTTTGGTTCCTGTAGTAGGTTGCGATGAGCCATTTTGGTATTCTAACGGCACATTTCCAAAATGAAAAAGCTGCGGTCGTTGTGCACTCACACGCAGCAAGCATGCTTTTGCTTACCGAATGAAGCTGCCTTTTGAAAATACCAAAGTAGCCCAGTCGGAATGGTGAACTTACTCGTATTGAGTCCCATCCGGAGTCCTGATGCTTATTTCAGGGACACGGTCACATCGCGACTGCGACGCATCACACTTTGCTTTATCCATGAAGATGCTGAAGGAATTTTCCAGCACTGATTTGCTTTGAACTAACACGTACTCGCATTTTCCGTCGAATTCGAAGCTTTTTCCGTCGAAGGTGTTGAAACGGCGCCCTCCGAAGATAGAACATGTGCCAGGGCAGGAGTGGGTGGAACATTCTTGAAGCTTGCCCTCGTAACATACACTAGTGGAGAAAGAGATCGAACAGTTAAAGAGGAACCCAAACGGTGGAATAAAATAAAAGTCTGTAGTGTGTTTACTTGGATCCCACTAAAGACATTTATGCCACATAAATCCGAATTCAGCAATATTTTTGGTAAAAATTCACATTTCAGACTCGTTTCTGCCGAGCGTCATGGTTAGCTTTCCGTGGCTTTCGTGAAAGGAGCGTGTCGTCATCGCATCGTTTACGGCTTTTCGAGGATTTTGTCCGCGTAGCATGGCGGAAACACTTGTCCGGTTGGTGCATGTACGCAATAGAGACCATTAGAAAACGGTGCACGTACAGAATACTGTGGCGAATGCAACTGACACCTC
>NW_019091708.1:62442-99040 GCF_001949145.1 Acanthaster planci | reverse complement strand
TAAGCTGATTAAGGGCATTGCAAGTCCAGATTTTATTATACACGTCCGTGGTTTAAGGTGGTTTAACTACATATTAGATCTTGTTCAATTCATCGATATCGCTACTGGCTTTGTAGGCGTTTACGGGTATTAGACCGGAAATTAGACTCTTGAGATTCGATAAACCTTTAACCTTTAAATTTATGTGATCAAGTATGTTTGTCGTAGGTTGTTATATTTGATAGCAAATTTGCCGACCCACTAAATTGTCCGGCGTTTTATCTCGAGTGTTTGTAAAGCGTGTTTATGCCGTAACAGGGTTCTATCGTCAGAAACAACAGGCGTTCATTTTGGCCGTTGTGATGGTAAAAATGGGCGAACTGCATTGACTCACGTGAGTGCCTTCTTTAATCACGGGTTTTGAAATGATTAATTTACTCGGGTCAAAAGGGCCATAGGTGACGTTGGGGTCACAGTTGTCGACATTGAAGCGCTCGTGGTCGTCTGAAACGATATATACTTGGGTTGACATGGCTCTGATTTTCCTGGCTTTGTCATAGATTTTTCTCATTTCTATTTGGCCGCGTCTATTAACTCGGGTGGGATTTCTACTGTAATTAAATGTTCAACTTCAATGTCGTATTCAATAATTAGCCCAATTTCGTATAAATCAGGGTCGAGTTTACTCGCTGAATTGGGCGGTGGCTCGTTTTTTTGCGTGTGCCTCAGCTTTTTATGCTTACCGTCCATGAGCATCACGTGATCTGTTTCTTCCAACTCGACACAATTTACGCAGCAGGTGTAATATGTACAACCAAAACATTCGATACAATTGCTGCACTCGTTACAATCATCACAACTGTCCAAGGCATTTGAATTTTTGCAGTTAATTTGAATTAAAACAAGACACGCAATTTATACATCTACCGCAATCGTAGCAAGTGGAGCAGCTATTACATCTGGCGCAGCTGTTACATTGTGGTAATCGTGGCATTCTTTACAATCGGTACATTAAAACAAACGGTTGGAATTTAAACAGCGAAAACAATCGTACGAATCTACCAAATCGATCGACTTTCTAGTGTCTTTGCAGAAATAACAATTAACGTTTGTTTTATGGTGTACCGTATCCTTTTATATAGTTTTTATTCATTTTCTTCATTTTTTCTATCGACTTGACTTGACATGTTTTTTTATATATTGTTATTTCTATACATAGTAAGTTTATTTATGGCAGTTGTAGACTGTGAGAAGTCACGACTTTAAACCGGGAAGCGAGGGAAATCCCTTTTTTCTTTGTTTGAGAGTCACGGGGTTAAAGGTCTAGGTTGTTTGTGCGAGAGTCTATGCAGGCCGGCAAGTTGTTGACAAAAAAATGCCCCGGTGCCAAAGGTCAAGGTGAGTGAAGTGGGATACCCCGGCGTGGGTGGTGGGACAAGGGTGAAACGGGAGGTGCACTTGAACCGGTATATCCCTACTACTTCGGCGCTCGGGCAGGGTATCTGTTGTAAGCTATCCGTGGCAGCTTTGATATCAGAGATGACCGATATAGAGACTAATTACCTTTTCTAGTTGTTCGTACAAAACAAAGAGGCATTCCTTCAATATGCAGGTAGGGATAACTAAAGGGCAAAAGTTGGATTATTCATTGTCTGCAGAAACCCCTAAAATTAGGTCGTAACCGACTGGTAGTCTTCAATGTCAAGTGACATCTTGGATTTCCCATTTACATTTTCCAGAATGTTTTGCCATCGAAGCTTAATGTGCATCAAGCATCAGCTTGTGGACACGAATGCTCTAGTTATACTGATGGCCGTTTAAAACTTCATTCGTCAACCCTTGAACATTTCACCCCATTCAACTAATAAATCAAACAAACCTGCATCTTTGAAGTGCTTACAAATGGTGGACAGGAGTGTGATGATGATGTAGAATGCACTTTATGAATGCCTCAATTTCCATCCAATTTTCTGTGCCACGGTGTGAATCGATTGGTATAAGACAAACAACTGCATTGAGTTGAAGGGCGTTGGTGTAGCCCAACATTTGGCAGGATTGTATTCACGGTGTTTATCTCAATAAGTGGGAGAAGCATCTATAACCTTGTGGTATCACTTAGTGCTTACATGAGGAGAATTTTGACAATTCTTTAATGCGTTAAAGCCTATTAACACTAATAGCCATCAATCCTCCAATTTGACATAGACCCAAAGGAGAGGTTACAGATGTAATAGAAGGTTGGTATTTCGTTTCTTCACAGACATTTCAACGTATTTGCCTGGCTAAATGCGTACAAGCCACTGAATATCTCTTCATATAAGACCCAATTTGAATGCTAAAAATTGAAAATTTACATTTCGAATGGTTTTTCTGGATGTTTGTACAAATCGAGCCACGGGGGTGGTACCTTCCAAAAGTTTTGACAGTTATCGCCTCCAGTGCTGCATTCGTGTGAAGCAATGGCACAATAGACGTCACGGTGACATTTTAACGCGTATCAATAAAAAAAAAGCCGATAAGAGGCTTTCGAGGCGTTTGGTGGCACGGATCGTACCAGTCCCATATAACTGTTTCACCACTTGGTGCATGTTCTGAATGACACAAAAGTCAGCCAGTTTGGAAACGCAGTGAGCTTTGGAAACCTTCTGGCAACCCGCCTGTTGGCTTATTGGAAAAAATGAGTCTAGTCAACTTAATAACCCCGAGAATACAGAAGGAGTTGCAACTGGCATTTCAAGGTGTTCAATGATCGTTGCCGCCGAGCCAGAAGAATAGTAGAAAACATTCCTAAAACACGGTCTGCTCTCTTTGGGGGTAAACCACTCTTGTGAAAGGTCACAACCTCGGCATATCAAGGTCCGGTTATGATCGGGGTATATCAAGCTCCGGAACAGAGCCAGGATCTCATTATGGCTCATGGGCAACAAAAGTGACACTCTTAAGTAAATGCGCAGATCGTGGGTGTTTTAATTTTTTTGGATTGGATGTCGCTCAACACAGGCAATGTCAACAGTCTGAGCACTGATGTGAGTTCAATTTCAAAGGAGCATGCCCACAAGCGGTGTCCAGGTTTAGCCACTCCTACAGTATCTAAGGAACACCCGGCCATCGAAAGTGTCATGTACGAACAAGAACCAAACCTCACAGAACCAAATAAAAAATGCCGGACAGCCAGCACTACAAAAAAGGACGGTAAAAGTAAAACGGATATGCAGACATCTGCTGATCCTACTAGGTACTTGGGCCAGTACCAAGAATATCCCTGTTGGCGTAAGCACCTACGCCCCTTACTTCAATTGTAAACAGATAAGCAGGTGGTGCAGTTTTTATCCAAGGGTTTCAGTAGAGGCTTTCAACTTAGTCACATGGGCCCTCGATTACCGGTGGAATTGCCCAACTTGCAGTCAGTGTTGTCCAAAACAGCTATAGTCCGGCAAAGGATCGCTAAAGAAGAGGAGATAGGTTGGATCACAGGGCTGTTGAGGAGCTGGGTAAATTAAGGTTAAAGCGATTGGGTTAGTGCCAAAACATACACCAGGGCAATTCCGCATGATTCATCATCTTTTCTTATCCTCAAGGATACCCGATCAACAATTTCGCAGATAAAGACAACTACATTTTTGAATATAGCAAAGTTGATGACGCGGCAGACCTGGTGGCCAAGTTGGATTTAGACACATTGTTAACCAAAGCAGACATCAAATCAGCTTTCTACTTATTCCTCGTCGCTCCCAGGACTTCAATTTGTTAGGCATAAAAATAAATGGGAAATACTACATTGATAAATGTTTACCTGTAGGCGTGCGGTGTGCACCGACCTACTTTGAGAAGTTCTAGCATTTGTAGAGCTCCTAGTTAGGAGAAACTCAATTAGCTGGAATTATTCATTATATGGATGACTTTCTATGTGTAGGCAGAAGGGATAGCGAGGCAGACTTATGTAGGTCACTCTTGGTGAAACTCGAGGCCATCTGTGAGTTCATTGTTATCCTACTTGCACCCCGTGAAGTCTGAAGGGCCACACGTACATGTATGTTCATGCCCCTCATTCCGATTAAAATTTAAACACTCAAAGTCCCTTTTGCCAATTTGCACCCTATAAAAATCCACTTTCTACCAAATTTTTGCCCGTCTTTGCCACGTACCTCTAAAGTAACAGAATCAGAAGTTGAAAGTAAAACCAATATTTTAGAGGGAATTTTTTTTAGTTTTGCGGAGTTTTCCCTGACATTTCTCAACTTGCGAATGGCGAAGAATATCTTGAACACTCTAGAGACAAAGTATCATACAAGAAGGAAACCGTATGGATGAAACAGAAAGTCTTTGTTTGTGCCTTTCAGTCGGGTAATTTGACTTGATTGTACGTATTCGTGATATGCAGTAGGTCAACTCGTACCCAAACGCACTCGTATCCAGGTATATGTACGTGTGCACCATGCCCCAAATCCGGACATGTCATATTTAACCGCTGCCAAATTCGGAGCGGAAATTTGAATCCGCATGAAAAACGAACAGCATTTCAAACAAATGGCTCTCGATCTTGAAAAAATTGAGCTGATATATACAAAAAAATTATCAGTCTTCCAGACAGTATCGCCAATGATCTCAGGGGAATTCTACAAAAATATAAAAAGTTGGCACTTGAAGGTGAAGACACGGAAAATGACAAAAATGGGTCCCAATGAAAAACGAAGTGAATTTTCAACAATGGTTTTCTTCCTAGACGTAATAATATTTGTTGTGCATAAGAGTTACTAGTCTTTCATTTGGCATCAAAACTATTTGAAGGTAAACTCGGCAAAATTGTGAAAATTATACACAAAGCTAAGTAAAGAAACGATAATTTTTCATAATTAAACTTTGTCGTAAAATTGACATTTTCCACTTTCATAGATTACTTTCTGGCGATCTTTCTTATAGAAGCTATTAATGATCATATCGTGTACGTTGGAAGTGAGTGTTGGTCTGACTTCATACTTGGACACTAAACAGGAAGAGCGCGCACATACTAACGGTCTTGCATTCGGCTTACTATGGCTACCAGGATCTGATCGATACAGGAACAAGATCCGGTTGGCCTGGCTGAATTTCTTAGTCCATTGAACTAGAGTGTTTAATGTCCCATTAACCTGTACTTGTACGTGTATATCCTTTTGGCTCTGGCTGAATTAATATTTTAAACTATTGTTTTACGTCCGGTTACCCTGTACATGTGTAGAGCTTTTACAAATTTAAAAAGAGCAGAGCGTTACTGTTGATATTTATTGTGGAGCCAAAACCCTTAGAGCAGTCACTCCATACACGAAGTGTGGTGACTTTGTTTCTGCATTCAATTGGGGACTCTGAACAATAGCGGGCAATAAGGTCCCCGAGTGACAGAGGGTCCCCGAGTGACAACTGTNAATACACACTTTTGTGTCCACACGTGGAGATTCTCATCACCGGGTCAGTTCCCGGTCCTGGCTTAACCTGTACGACTGTTTTATGGTGGCTAATACATCCCCCAGGTCCCCTCTAACTACAATTCATCATACTGCTGTGGAAGTGTAAGTAATACCAGGTCAAAACCCAAATAGCCGCGACCTGTCGGCACATGTCTGTACACAAAGAGACCCAGTTCCTGATATAGACCATAATGGGCTCCTTGGGGTGACTATCTTCAAAGAATATAACTCGGCAGTGGTTGGGGTCTACCCAATGAGAGTTCATAGGCTTGTGGTGTATGCCGGGGTGAGGATCACAAGGAATCTCTGCCAAGTTGAGCCATTGGGAAAAACGTTATGACCATATTTGGTAATACATGTCGATCTGTATCACCGCCCTGTTGACCCCCGGGTAAATGTATGACAAATTATATAAAGATTGTGAATTCTCCGGGTGCGACATAACGTCAGTTGGGATTTTAATACAAGCAACTCACATATGTTCACCCCTTCACTTAGTTTGTACGCATGTGCTAAAATTCTGCCAAGTCGGGGTCGATGTCTGTTGCTTTTAAAAATGGCGACTCCAGAGAGCAAACTTTACCAAAATCTAACTGCGGAGATCTTCTGCACCTTCCAACAATTTGCTAAGTTTTTACCCAGGAAATATAATTACTGTTTGATACATTTTGACCTTTGGCCTAGAAATAGCAAAAGGTTCCATCGATATGCATAATCATAAGTAAATAGGAAGGAATTGGAATGAAGTGTAGGGTAATATGTATGACACAAAATGACATTTTGTAAGGGAGAGGCATAGCACAGTGTCGGAAAGTGTGGTACAAAATGACCTTGTGTATGAGATAAGATATGAATAAGGCATAGCATGGGGTAAACGTTGTTGGTACAATTTGACCTTTCTTATGATAATAAATGGTGGATGAGTCATATGTGGTGTGATGTAACGGCAAAATACTGACTGGCCAACAGGGAGGTCCGGAAGTGAGCAAGGATCCCAGGTAATCCCTAGACAATGGACTTTATGTGGCTCCAGGTAACGAGGGGGTAATCCCCTGGACAACACGTAGTGAGTGGGCTGCGTTGGCGGACTATGTAAGTGATCATATTGTGTACGTTTGAAGTGAGCGTTGGTCTGACTTAATCCATGGACACTAAACATACTAACGGTCTTGCGTTCGGCTTACTATGGCTACCAAGATCTGATGGATACAGAAAAAAGACCAGGTTGGGTCTGGTTGAATTCTAAGTCCATTGAACTAGAGTGTTTAACGTCCCATTACCCTGTACCTGAACATGCACATGGTTTTTGGTCTGGCTGAATCAATCTTTTGAACTAATGTTTTACGTCCAGTTACCCTGTACATGCATAGAGTATTTACAAATTTAAACAGAGCGGAGCGTTACTGTTGATCTTTTTGTGGAACCTAAATGTATAATACGTCAGTATATAAAGATTATGAATCCTCAGGGTGCACCATGACGTCAGTTGACGTCAGACGTCCTCACAGTTGGCTGTCCATGCTATGTGCAGGAATACCTCCAAAAATTCGGTAACGAATCGTTACGAAGAAGTAATTCTTGGATTTTTCAGATTTTTTTTCTGGACAAGTGCAATCCTTGCTCTGAGTTGAACAATACGAACAATGCAAAAGCAATTTTAAGCAATAAAGAGAGCATTTTGAACAATCAAAAGAGCAATAAAAACAGCAAAAGACCAAAAGATAAAGAGAAATTCGAACAGTGGAAAGAGCAATTTGAAAAATAAAATAATAATTTCAACAATACAAACAGCAATTACAACAATGAAGACAGCAATAAAAAGGGCAATTTGAACATAAAAATAGAACTTTGAACAATAGAAACAGTAATTTGAACAATAAATAGAACAAGAAAAGAGCAAATTGAACAATAAAAAGGGCCAAAGAGCAATACAAAGAGCAATTTCAACAATACAAAGAGCAATTTGAACAAAACAAAGAGCAGTATGGACAATAAAACGAGCAAACTGAACAATAAAAGAGCAATTTGGGGAATAAAAGGAGCAAATTCAACAATAAAAAGCGCAAACGAGCAAGAAAAAGAGCAAAAGAGCAATTTGGAACAATAAAAAAAAACATGGATAATAAAAAGAGCAATTTGAACAATAAAAAGAGTAAGTTGATGAATACAGAGAGGAATAAAACGAGCAATTTGAACAATACAAAGAGCAAAATGAGTCAAATGAACAATGAAATAAGCAAATCAAAAACGGTAGAATACATATACAGGTGTATAATTATTAATTATATGTTGAACGATTTTATTTGTTTGGTGTAAAGGTCATCCTTCGTAAGGTCAACATGAACGGTATTTTGTGTGTTCTTATTTACCGGCATAACTGTCGAATAATAATTCTCGGTTCGGATACTACCGATAGCGTTTGCACAATACTCCACAGCATGACCGATAAATTTACTTCTTTGAACACTGGGAAGAGGGAGTGGCCTCTTTTGGCAAGTCCATTGGAAATAATTAGCGTTTATTTTTTTTTGTCAAAATGCAGTGAATATTTATCATATCCTACCCCTGTACATGCTGAAAAACCTGGTTTAGTCACTTTACAGCCAGGGCCTCCCATAGCCAGAAAAAATAAAAAAAATCCAGCCGGCCTTCAGCCAGCCTCCAACCAATTCCCATATGACTGTGTGCTAAGTGGTCCCTTGTGTACAATCTAATGGGTTGTTTACGGCTGTCTTTGGAGTGTTATTTTGGTTTGGGGGTGTTGGGGTAATGGTGTGGCTTAGCTGGCGCGTGGTGAGGCCCCCCTCACATCGGGATAGCCTAGGAAAACGGCCCCCACGGTACTGTGATGTACTTTTGGTTGTTTTGGTGGTTTGTTAGAGCTGTAGAGGCTAGGGGACAACCACTGAAGCACTAATATACCTTTAGGACGGACTCAGGGCTCTGCAACCCTGAAAAATGAAACAGACTCAACGAAATAGTCCGCTCCAGAGACCGTGTGAGTAAAAATTCATACAGCGTCGCAGGGTTTTAATTTTAAGCTGTGTACCCTAACTGTACATGTACAGTCATTGCCCTTAATGAATACTTTCTTCAGGGATTATTTTGGGAATAAATTGTTTACAACATTTTGTATTTTGTTTGAATAATTTTTACTATTGCATTTGTACAAAAGTGTATTTAACTACATTGCATGACCCCTCCCTGTGACGAAATAACACACGTTCCTTGGCTTTCCAGTAGTAGTCAATATTTTTTGGCCTTATTGAGCCAAATTTTATCGAGTCTTTGAAAACTGATACGGACAATGGAACAGTGTAACCAAATTTAAAACGTTTACCCAAGATGGCAAAATAGGTCTAATATCTATTTCCTGCTCACAGCAATACTTGCAAGCTAGCACTACAAGTATTGCTAGAATATTACTCGTTTGACTTGTCCGGCTATTAAAGATGCAGGCAGTAACAGGGAACTGTGAAAAGAGTCTTTTTAGTCTGCACTGTAGTATCTTGGCAAGAATTTCTTTTGCTTAGCACAGACAAACGATTATGACAAGCATCATCCCTCCCTGCATTATGCGAATAAGTACAATTCCTTGCCAATGCAAGGCTCCAGACCACGGCCTTGAAACAAAGAAGTTGGAGCCATTGACAGCGTGCTCTTGTCTCACGGATATCCTTTCAACTTCCATTTGATGATTTGCTCATCAGCACAAACAAGAGCCCATGGAGAGAGGCTCAACCACGAACAGTGGGCGTGTGCCAGCACCCCCAGTGATAGTCGCTTATCTGTTGGTGCTGACCCACCCCAAAAACCCGACAGACAGGCCAATGCCTCCTCTCCTCCGTGGGAGTAAGCCATCCAAACATCCAGTCTCACATTAAGGCATACATAACTTGACCAGGTTAACAAAATAGAAACAATAGTACACAAACATTGACGGAGTATACGTATAACTATACTCGGTCAAAATGCAAGCATATGTGCCAACACCTTTTAGTTATTTTTTTAATATACCAGGTCATCTCCTGATAGACTTCCTGAGCGTTGACATCGGCACAAAGCATGTAGACCAACCAGTATTACTTCAGACACTTCTGTATATTATTTGAGCATCTTTAGTTTTACACTGCAATTTCAGTTTTGAGTTTTGGTACTCATTGTTTAGTCACTATGGTCTCTCCGGCCCACATGGCAGTGAACAAACCTTTTGGGTATTAACCCTTTTCAATAAGAGTTGCCTCAAGAGTTCTGCCAAACATAACAACATGTCTCTACATCTTGACAGTAAACAGTATTGTTGATAATACCCACTACTATAACCACATGTTTATATATTTTGAGAGATACACTTTATTCAAAATACCACCCACTATATTTAGAGTCCTTTCACCACTCTGAAATACAATTTCTACTCACTCAATCAAGTGTTAGTTGACAATATCTTTTTGTTTTATTATTTTTTTGTTTCTTCGATTTTTTTAAAACCGTGATTGTACTATTGTTGGCAACAGCTTGGGTACGGCAACACCAGCGTCATCAGACTTAGTGATATCCGAGGTAACCAAGACAAATCACCGGGCTGATTCGTCTGAAATTACCTTTTAGGCATTGTCATTCACTTGGATAGCTACTTTGAAGTGTTTGATTAGAATTTCCGACCCCTTATGAGATAAGTGAAAACCGTCCTTAGAAGGAACAGCTGCTTCTGTGACAATGTGATCTCTGGGTGGGGAATGGAAAACGTGTTGTATAGCTGTGAAAAATGTGTTGTCAGACGGTGTCTTGCAAAAGAGTCCATTGATTTACTAACTTCATCAAGTGCTTTCTTGCAGGAGTTCACCTGCAGCCAGCGTCGGTATATGACCCTCTGGAGGATTGATGACATTTGGCGGTGTGGCAGAGCTAGACGCAAGTGAATAGCTAAAACATGACTTCATAGCCTCACGACACAGTCTCCCTTAAAAAGCGGTCAATATCATTTAATTGAGTTGGATTATCGACCATTGTGTTTGCAGGAGACTCTGCAGACAGGTGTATCTTAACACTAGAGAAAATGTGTTTGTGAAGAATTTATTGTCTTTTGATGACTATCAGTGAGTATTATAAGTTTGCAATGAATTGGATTAAAAACAGAACAAAGGGCTTTTTCGCATTCTTTTGTACATTTGAACAACTAAAGCATCATCACATCAAGTCAATTTCCTACATACTACCTTTCTTTCAATTTATCTGCAAAGTTTCAACCACATAGACCATACATTGGGAGATACAAGGCATTAAATAGTGCACCTTTAATGTCACGTGACTTGTCTCCTTATGATATCATTATCACATGAGGTCAATTTTCCCGTAAGGCATTCCCTTTTCAAGATATCTGCAAGATTTGAACCCGATCAGACATGTACTTCAGGAGATATTGGGCCTTCCAGGAGTACACCTTTAATGTCAGGTACTTGTCACTTGATGACGTCATCATCACTTGATGTCAATATACCTCTAAAGCACTCCGTTTCCAAGATATCAGCAAGATTTGAACCCAATTGGATATACACTTCAGGAGATATAGTACTTTAAATTTTGAACACTTAATGTCAAATGACTTGTCTCCTGATGACGTCATTATCACATGAGGTCAATATTCCTCTAAAGCACTCGATCGGACATGTACTTCAGGAGATATAGGACTTTAAAGAGTTCTCCTTTAATGTCACGTGACTTTTTCCTGATGACGGCATCATGACATGAGGTCAATAATTTTCCAAAGCATTTGCTTTTGAATATGTCTGCAAGATTTAAATCCGATCAGACATCTACTTCAGGAGATATAGGTCCCTTGGTAATCAGTTGCAGTTTTATATATTCTCCGTTGACATTGGTCTGCAAACTCCACCCTTATTTGCACAATCATAAATATGCATTGCAACTCTAAAAAGTATAATTCTTTGATATGTCTAACGTAATTTTAATTGAATGCACATTTCAGATTTCCTGTGTACAAAATTTAAGAAAGACAATGCAGGTCCACTATCGATGATATCTGTTGCACTTTCCTGGACATTTTGGCACAAAAACTGAATTTCACTTTTTGTAACTGTGACTAAAGGAGATATAGTACTTTAAATTATGCACCCTGTATATCATACAGTACACTCCTAATCTTGTTCCCCGACCAGGAATCTCCGACTACTCTAGCGATTCAAGGCTCAGGTATCGGCTACGTGTACAGGAGGATCACGTGACCCAAAAGTCAATTCTTGACTTTTTCCTGGAGTGTCCGAAACATTACGAACTTGTTGCCGTCATTTTTCGGACAGCACCGTTTTTGCCGGGTATTTCCCGGCACGTACAGGAAAAAAGCAAGGTTGTGTCACAGATATAACGCGTCTGTGGGTTGTATGGTGGCTTGTGCCGCTAATCGCACGACTTTCGGTACGTGCTTGTTCCATCCCATTTATGAACAATGTTGGGTGTTCAACGTGGAGTTGTGGATTGACCCTTGACACGTTATGTCATGCTCTATTTTTTTAACTGTAGCCGATACCTGACCTAAGATTTTTGTCAAGAGTCGTTGGGGAATCTTTGGGCAGGGAACCAGACTAAGTACACTCCGAAACCACTCCCCCATTCATTGGCAGACGCCATGCGAGATCTGTAAGTTATACTTCATCACCCGTCATCTACCCATTGGTGGCAGCACCAATACTGAATGAAGGTGTCCAAAATTCATGAGTTGACAATCCCGCCTTGCACAAAGCTTTTTACTGCTTCACTGCAATACTGCTTTGAACTGATACCGTAGGGGTTGGCCGCGTGCCTGGCAAAATAAAGGCCTTGAGGGTGCTGGTCAAATGGTTATTAAATCTTTTTACTGTCTGTACAGGGCATGGACCCGCTAAGCCTGCTGGGATACGAACGGTCGACGACTATATACCCTGCACAATATGCGGCAAAGGGAGATCCCCTGTGGGATTCACAAACTGTATGCCCTGAGACTATTGTGCCTACTGCACCCCCCCTCAGAAATCTGAAAGGAATTCCAAAGATTCCATCAACACAGAGACAGAAACAATAGAGGGGGTCCCCCTTTGCCGCATATCCTGCATTATACAGTCGGCCACCCTTATTAATCGGTTTTGGAATAACAAATAAAACTAACAGTGCAGGGCCAGCTGCACAGTCAGTGTCTGTAATGGCCAACACTCGGGCTGCTGCCCCTCCCCGTTGACTGTGACAGTGAATTCCCCTACCCTAAAAAATCATTTGAAGCAAGATATGGGACGGAGAGAATCCCCCCCCCGCCTTTGTGTTGTCATTGTTTGATCGGAATCTCAGGAATTCTTTACAGTCTTCTGGGGGATGTGTTAGGTAAAAATAGTCTAGAGTGTGTATAGGGATAGGACAGGTAAGGGGGGTACCCCTCCATCTCATATCTTGCCTGGTATATAAAGAATCCAAAATACTCCAAAAGGAACGCAGCTCGGATCAGCCTTGCTTCAAAAGCAGTGGAACACACTGCATGCAAAGAGGGCACAATTTGTTTAAAGACATTCCAGGTGATCTGGCGCCTGGTATCTGTTGCCCTCTTCTTTCTCCTGTGACCTTCTAACATTTGTTTGACTGAAAAAAATGTTGTGTCTTGTCATTCCAATTATTACAGGGCAAGTGCTGACACATGTAAGCCCGCAAAGGTCAGATCCAAGCCCTTTACGATAGAGCTGAATTTAATTTTATTGTGTGCCGTGTTGTGGCCGGCCAGGCTTGGTCTAGTTTAGACAAAACTCTTTAAATGTGTTAACTGCTCGCCCGTATGCCTCTACGGTTCCTGGTGCCAATGATCCCGACAACAGCCTGTGGGTTTCTAGAACTACATCTCCCATCTATAGCCATTCAGGTAAAGGGAATGGCTCTGTTTCGGCTATACCCAGCAAGAAATGAGACCGAGGGGTACCCCCCAACATGTCTAATCCCTATACATATTCCAGACTATTGTTACTTAACACATCCCCCCCAAGATGTCTGAAAGGAATTCCCCAGATTCCTGCGAGACAATGACCAACACAAAGCAGGGGGGTTCTCTACGTCTCATACCTTGCTCCATATGGTTTTGGCATGTGGTGCAGTAAGTTTGAACCTGTGTAATTACAAACGAGACAATGAATCCTTAAGCCTTGTCACAATAGTCCGCCAACACAGCCCACCCACCACGTACTGTCCATTGTCCGGGGATTATCTGGAATCAGAGCTAACTTCTAGACTTTCCCGTGGGCCTGTCAGTATTTTCCATGGCATCTCACTACCTATGATTCATCAACTATTTTTACCATCCTATTTCACAAGAAAGGTCAAATTTTACCGGACTTGTTTATCCCATGATATGCCTTATTCATGTTTTATCTCCTACACAAGGTCATTTTGTATCACACTTTCTGACCCTTATCTATACCTACCCCTTACAAGAGGTCCTACTGTGCCATACATTGTAGGTTACACCTGATTCCTTTTCATATTTTTGAGATAATATTTATTATGTTTAGGCATATTGATGGTACCTTTTGCTGTTTCTAGGCCAGAGGTCAAACTGTACCAAATAGTGCCCCAACACATACACTACTACCAATAAATTTGATGTTTTTATGAGATCAGGCCAAGCACAACCAAGTGCGTGAATATACAATTTCCTATACCCCAGTACACAAAGTTTTAAGGATGCAGATTACCGGCAAAAATTGATGTTGTAATGAGATCAGGCCAAGCACCAACAAATGCGTGAATATTCAATTTCCTATACCTCAGTACACACAGTTTTAAGGATGCAGATTACCGGCAAAAATTGCGGTGGTGATCATAGGGTACGAGAGGGTTTCGTGGTTGTGAACAGATGGTGCGTAGCGAGCACTTGCCTAGCTCTGGCTATGGACATACCGAGCATGCCAAGAAGCGGTAATCGGCTGGATAGCCCAGGCAATTCAAACTGTGTCCTTCCTCCGTGGAAAAACTGACCAGACTCACTTTTTTGCAAGAAAAGCTTATATTTGACCCGATGATTCTTCAGCAACGCAAATTATGCCATGAAGTTTATTTTCTGGGAAAATCGTGCAATGCTCAGTTTATTTCATTCTCTTTAAATCTCACCTTTCAGCTAAAGATAATGTCATCAAATATGATTTGTAAGTTTTCATCCGCCTACGAAAACACAAAGATACACTCATTTTGTAAGTGAGATGTTCATTTTGACACGATATTTTTTTGCATACAGACAATTACCCCTTTAAGGACACATTGGATTTAGTTTGAGTTCAGACTCAAACGAAGGCTCCACCATGTTTATGCTCCTCCCCGCCCCCTTTCTAGTACTGCTTTATAGTTGGACGTTCGTCTCCACTATCCTCTACATAGGCTTTTATTTTCCTTTAAATGCTTAAAGGCTAATAAACTCTAAGATCGATGTCATTTTTCAGTGAGTAGTGATTTCATGCATTTGTTGAATTTTCTCAAATGTAAACAAGTCTTACAAGTCTTAGTCTTAGAAGACTGACAGTTCCAGCCCCCTATGACATAACAATTGTAACGAATAAACAATGCGCTGTCTACATACCTTCTGCTTGCTGAAGAGTTGCTAAGGGTTTTGCGCAAACAGTGCTGTTAAGACTACATTCGCCCACTTCTTCAGAGCAACGCACTGAGTTAATGTTTCTGCAGAAGGCTGACCAGAGGAATAGGAACAGTGTTCCATTTTATTTTGTTTAAGCTACGATTCTAAAAAAGAGCTTCATTTGGGTTAAACTTGGCCTCCAAATGTATGATTGCCTTATACTTTTAAATTATTCAGGATTCCCCTGTCCTGAAGTTTGAAATGGGGTGCCATTTTTGGAGCTTGAAAGCATAAGTAAAAGTGTAAAATATAAGTTCCTGTCGAATAACTACCTTTCTACTTGGATGAATAATTACATGATTTTTCATCATCCAGGTACTACGCCAAAACAGCTTTCGCTTTATAACTGACAATTGGAATTCAGCCAAATCGAGGTTTACTCGTACTCCTAAAAATATGCTTAGAGTGCATTTTCAAAGACACAGATGAAACTTCCTCTTTTGTTTTACCTTGCGTTTCACCTTAGAGTATTGGATTTCGAAAATTATTAAGGTAATTTGATAATGAAGTTCAAATACTCAAATAATAGTCACTACAAAATGGTCAGGTGGGCCCCTGGGGTGTTAAACTAAAGGCAAGTAGGCCATATACTTACGTATTCCGCAGGAGCCAGGCTTAATAGTACCATCACAGCAGACATGCCTGTAAACGAAAAGATACGGAAACTCGGTAAGTCTGTAAAAAATGTGACAAGAGCTGAACCGCGCGTGACTTTCCAAGACTAGAATGACCCACCAAATGCCACCATTTCTGCACCCTTTTGATCGTTGTCAGCTTCCTACAATGACTACAATTCTTTTTCTTTTTTCTTTGTTTTTAACTCATTGACTCTCACTGACTTTTTTTTCATTTAACGTTTAGTCAATTGAACGACTTTAAATTTGCAGCAAATTGATCTGATGTGATTCTGGAGGAGTCCGGTGACAAGTCACGTGACATTAAGGGGGCACTCTTTCAAGCACTACATATCGTAAAGTACACGTTTCAACACATTGGTTGAAAATTTGCGGAGAGCCAGAAAGGGAAGAGTTCCAGATGGAAATTGATTTCGTCTGTTGGTGGTATTATTATATGACAAGTCATGTGACATATATATGATATGGACTTTATATATTCCACTGACTGATGCGTTTTCTGTATCGTCGATGTGCACTGGTTTCAGATAAATGGAACCAGGGCCGCAGCAGCTGTGCTTGTCCACAAAAACCCTCGTTTAAAAAAAAAAATTCTTGTAACTGGTATCACTTCCACTCGCGATGACGTCATCAGTCTAAGAGTCAGATATGTCATCTTTAAGTAAATATTATTATTTTCAAGCAATACTGGGAAACTTTACAAAGTACAAGGCAAGCTCTCAACTGTGACAATGACATCACGTGACAAGTCATGTTAAATTATCTTCTGAAGTGGACATCCAACTACATCGGTTGACATTCATTGTAAATTAATTAAAGTGACGTCCAGAGTAGTAGATTGTTAATGTTTACTTTTTCGTAGTTTATTGATGCCAGGTTTATTCATCACAATTGCCAACATTTTTCTCAGCCCATTCATTTTGTACACGTTATTGAGGCACTATTTGGTATTTTAGTAATCGTTGATTGTCGTCAAAGTTACAGCTAGCACTAACTATAAAACGAAGATAATACTGAAATTTTTAAGTCATGATCACGGCATAAAGCATTATTATTTAATTTTGAATATTTAAATATTCCGTTAAATTTATAAAAATTCATATAAAATTAACCGTGGCCTCCTGCAACATTCTGTTTGCAGCAAGTGGCAGGTGGCAGTGGCAGGCCAATATCTGCCTACAACACAGACGGAGCACAGTGCGTACGGTATATACTCGTGGTGCTGAGAGCAGGTCGCATTGTATGGAATGCCAACAAGTACAAATGTATTTGTGCCTTTTTCACGAGAACTTTAAAAAAAAAAAAGCAGGTTCATTTGATCCAGGATAGCCTAAAACATGGGTTTTTTTTCTTGGGGACTCCACAAACTAAACAATTTCATTACAGACGAAGAAAAACAAAAAGCACCAATTTACACTGAATTGCCATTCAAGTTACCAATTAGTATTAAAAAAGATCCTGAAGGTCCAGAAATTAATTTTTATCAATTTATTGATGCCGTCAACTGCAGTCCCTTGGAATGTCCGTAGTATTAATTTAAAGTGTTTTATATCCTTATAAACAATTTGCTTTATAAAAATGCCTCCTTCTGCAGATAAAAGTGCCTGTGGTATAATGTGATAAACTAGCCTCAGTTAAACTCTCTCCATCTCTCTAAATGAGAATAATATACAAGGAAAAAGCTCTTTTCATTATCGAATTAAAAATCCGTAACTTTTTCAGGGGAATGGCAAGACTCTGAGCCCGAGCCCGATTAAAGTAGAGAACTTAGGTGCTTTTTTTTGGTTTTATTGCTAAAATGTTTGACAGATTAATAAGGGTAATTTTCAATCAGTTCTGTTGACATTTGTGTTTACTTAATATGCAGGGTGAAAGGTGATTAACTAGGAAAATATCTATGCCTTTGCTAAATGCAGGAGTGTGAGCGCACTCCATGAGTCTTTTTGCATCTTCGATACAATGGCGCAAAAAATGTTGGAACGGTCTATCTGAGTCAATCTCCCCCAGGAAATCATCCCACATTCTGATACACTAATACTGAAACACCCGATACTAATCCGCCGTGGCGAAATACTATTAAATCCGCCCGGGCAAAATATTAATCCGCCCAGGCTAAATGTTAATCCGCCCGGGCGAAATACTAATCCGCCCCGGCGAAATAACAGGTACAAAGTTTTTTTCAATCATGTTCTGTATACGCTTTCGCACGAAAGGTATTTTTGAGTTTGCAAATATAGTATGGGGGATTTTGTCGTCGGTGCTTCATCTGTGTGAAGAAGTAAGCCCCCTATGCACTTCATGCAATTGATATCAGTGTTTTAGCTATCATCTAATGAACAATTCACAATTCACGCTTAAATCTGTTACGGCTGATTTTTTACCGAATTTTGAATAATAAGAGAACTTTTTGTCATAACTTCCAATCTGATGACGTCATCGGCCCCAAATTTCACACGAGTAAATGGGTAAAGATCATTGTCTACATCAATTTTCAGGCGATTCGGGCAAACTTTGCCAAAGGTATCTATTCAAAATTCATTTTTTTGGATTCTTAGCCTGTTGCTAGAGGGTGCTCGACAATTACGTGGCGTCATCTGTCAATGATTTGAAGAATGCTATATCCCAACAGACTAACAACGTTGAAGACACTTTGAAACCTCTTACCCTTTTTAAACAATAAGCCTACTTTCGGTATTCTGATTTGATCCACACAAGATAAATTGAAGACCGAATTTTACTCTGGCATTTGCCCAAACAGAATACTGCGGGAGGCAACGGTTGATTTTTATATGGATTTTTACATTAACAAAGTATTTGAATATTTAAAATGAAATAATAAAGCACTAGATGACGTCACCATGCCGTAATTATTTGAGTATTATATGCATCCAGGTCTTTCATTTGTGTAACTTTGAGGACCACTGGAGATGGCTAAGTTACCAAAATTGGGCCTTGAAAACGTGTACGGAGTCAATGGCTGAAATAAATATTAAAAATTCAATACAAACATCTCTTGAGGACGTCATCATGACGTCATGGTTCTATAAACATCTTTAAACTTAGGTTCTTTGTTGATGTAAGTTTGATGAAAATCCGAAGTTGCAAAAGGACCAAAGTATATGGTGGAAAAACGTGCACAAAAGAAATGGGCTTTTGGTCAGAAGAGGAAGAAGACGAAGGAAGAAACTACAGGTTATGTCTTTCTTAAAGACAGAAAAAAGGGCTTTTTTTGCATTTTGTTTCTTAATAAAAGGGCATTCCTTCTTTTTGGATACTACCACACTTGGATTTCTCACTTCTTACTCAAGCATCTATCCAAGAGTTCCCAAGGTTTTCAATGATATTTTCGGTGACCTCAATATGACATAATATTCAAACCCTTTTGGGGGTTAAGAGTTATGATGAATTAAGTTTTGCACCCGTTACATCATGTCACATTGTTTATAACATTTCACATTTCAACTATCTACAAAATTTCAGCCTAATCAGACATGTAGTCCACTATAAATAGGGCTGTAAAGAATGTGCCTTAATGTCACGTGACTAGTCACATGATGAAGTCCTCACCACATCAAGTCGTTTGTCTCAAGCTTTTCCCTTTCAAGATATCTGCAAGGTTTGAACCCAATCGGACATGTACTTCACGAAATAGACTGCTTTAACGGGTGCGTCTTTAATGTCACGTGACTTGGCACATGATGACGTCATCAACACTTCAGGTCAATGTTCTTCTAAAGCACTCCCCTTTTAAGATAAATGCAAGGTTTGAACCCAATTGGAAAGGTTCTTCACAAGATATATTGCTTTAAAGATTGCACCTTTAAAGTTGTTTGACTTGTCACGCGATTACGTTATCACCACATCACCTCATCAATGTGCATCTAAAGCCCTCCCCTTTCAAGATATCTGCATGATTCAAACCTAATCTGCTATATTCTTCACGGTACAAAGTGCTACGAAGACTGCACCTTTAATGTCACGTGATTTACTACTTTATGACGTCATCATCACATCAGGTCAGTATTTGTTTAAAGCACTCCCTTTTCAAGATATCTACTAAGTTTGCACCCAATTGGACATGCACTTCACTAGATATGTTTTAAAGAGTGCACCTTTAATGTCAGGTTATTTGTCATCTCTTGATGTCATTACCATGCATTACTATGCATTACTATTACATGCATGCAAGGTAAATGATCGTCTATAACAGATCCCTCCATAGCTGCCTACAAGATTGCAACCAATTGGATATGTACAATGAAAGTGGATGGTGTGTTCACCGAGACAAAAATAAGGAATTGGTTTTATTTGATTTAAATGATTTTGTTGTTTTGGCGTTCCATACAAATCAACGCCCCGTGTTGCATTGATATAATGGCAATTTGGCGTTCCTTACAGAATCTTACTTCAGTGCCAATTGCTTCTTCCACAGCCGAGAGTATGCCCTCACGCACTATGCGACTTCTTTGTTATCGGCAGGCATAACGTGCTCACCCGCACAAAAGCAAAACGCAGTGTAAAGCACAAATTGGCCGTGATTTCATCTATCATCTAATGGGCATTTCAATTTATACCTCTCACGGTTGATTTTTACCGAATTTTGAAAGGACTGAATAAAAAACCTTTTTATAATAACTTCCAGTCCAATGACGTAATCAGCCCCAATTTTCACACTTGTTAAATGGGTAAATATTATCATATCAACCAATTTTCAGGTGATTCCAACGACATCAGTGACATCTATTCAAAATGCATTTTTCAGAATGTTCAAGTTGTCGGTAGAGGGCGCTAAAACAATTGCGTCACATCATTAGTAGATGTTTTGAAGAGTGCAATACCCCAAGAGACTAATACCGTTGAAAACAAGTTAATATCTATTACCACTTTGAAACAGTAAGGCCACGTTTTAAATATTTAAATATTTGACATATTTAAATATTCAATATTTAATACAAAATCAGTTAATAACGTCATTATGGCGTAATTATTTTAATAATATCTTTGCCTTAGGGTCTGTGCTTGGTGTAGCTTTGATGACGATCAACGATAGGCAAGTTACTCAAAGGTGCGACAAAAACTCCTACAAAGTCAAAGGGCTGAAATAGATATTATAAAATCAATAATAAATCACTTGATGACGTCATCGTTAAATCATTGTTTTAGGACGATTTTTACCTACAGGTCCTTCATTGACGTAAGTTTGATGAAGATCCAAAGTAGTTAAGGGATAAATGTCGATGGTGGAAGAAACGTGTACAAAACAAAGGGGATTTGGGTCAGAAGGGGTCGGAAAAAAGAAAAAAAAAACAAGAGTACTGTCTTTTTCGCAAAATTGCATTCATTCAAAATCGGTGATAGATATGACCTTGCTTGCAAAAGTGTTAGTCTCTGGCCAGACGGTAGTTTTTGCCAGTTCTACCAGTTTTTGCGATCCCTCTTCTTCCTCTTTACATCCATTAATAGGGCAAATCGTAATAGGTCTTTCGTATAAGGTTTGAAGCATGACGTCATGATGACGTCTCCTTTTTATTTTGATTTTTGAATTCATTTTTAATGCTTTATTCTACCCCATAGGTTTTTTGTCCACACTCGTAATACACCATGAAGAGGGGGTGCCAGGACAAAACCGTCAAAAAGACATTGTCAGGGGACACGTGACATGAAATTAAAGCTGAAGTTTTTCTCTTTAGGCTTTATACACGTTCTATTACTGAACACTCATGACTGAGTAGTCGCCAACTTCGGCTCAAGATTATTATCAGAACGAAAAGAGAAATCGTATATTGTATGCTCGGTTATCCGCTTTGAAATATACCCAAGAGTCGGAATATCAAGTAATATCTCATGAAGAAATTTCAGTTAAAGAATCACGTGACTTAAATTGTCCCCTGACAATGTCATTTTGACTTAAATTTAAAGGCGCAGTTGTTCTGCATAGGATTTTTTAGCCCATTGACTTTTTACATGTTTTCAAAGTAGCTTTTTCCTAATTTAGCAAACTTCAATTGTCAAAGTTCCAGGGAACAAAGACCCTGATACAAAAATTGCGCCGATTTTATGACGTCACGATGACGTCACCTTGTTATTTTCGAACGTTCTCCATTTCTTGACTGCTTTTCTCTCTGCTTGTGTGAGAGTACTCAGAATACCAGCTTTACAGGTACGTTTATGATCTGATTGCTGACGGTATTCCACGCAAGCCCTTTTAATCGTATCTTCTGTTTTGTTGAGATCTTCAGTAGTGACCCTATCCTTCTGTTAGCTTTATTGTTTCCTTTTGTCAAACATTTTGTTAATTTGATTAACTACGGTACCCTACGCAAGCCTTTTTCAAACTTTCGCTTTTTTTCCATGTATGTCCTAAAAGTAGTGAACGTTCCTTTTCTTTGCCTCATTATTTTCCCACGCTCCTATGGTGCAGTGTCCATCTAAATATTGTCGGTACCAAACGTGTGACTGTATAACCGGACGTTGTTGCATTGTACCGTACTAAGTAGTGACAGTACGCTTTAAATAGATATAGCCCGCTGCAAAATGGTATAGCGCCGTCTTGTGATGAGTGGGACAGCGCGCCTGTTCGGTCACTTACTTGCATGATACCATGTTCTTCGTGTGATTTCATCTTGTTACGCCAAAGTTCTGCCAATATGAAGCTAATTATTCTTGATCCGATTAAGCCTGTGGCTCTCAATTTACACCGTTAGATTGTGATTGCAGGGATTGTTGACCTACATCGTTGCTGTAGAACAATATTATAGTGTAGTGCGGAGTTCCCACAAGGCATCAAATCACAGCTGGTGGCAGTCAAGTTGAGCTGTAGCTGATATGAATGGGAGGCCACTCCAGATAGGCCATTGATATCTGCCCTGAGACCTGAACCGTGGTCAGCAGGAATCACAGGCCAGGCTGTGCAGTTCAATTATTGTGGACCAGATCTACATTGATGTACCTGAGTTCAGACGAGTAATTATCAAGCAGATTTCAAAGGATCCTCGAAGTGGGACTTATGCACCAGCAGCACCACCTTAGTTGACGAGGAATTCCGCGTTATGTGAACTGAACTGTGGATTCTCAAGCTTCCCTAGTGTTTGGACACTGACTGTTATCAGAGTTAGAACGGTAGCTAAACCGGTTGAAGAGGTTTTTTTTCTTCTTCTGCGTGCATATTTTTGTTTATTTCAGATCTCAACGAACTACTCGCCATATCCTTAATTTGTCAATTTGTGATTAATTGTCAAGGTTGTTATTGTTAAAGTTCATTAAAGGATGAAACATTTTCTAGTATTCTAAATTTGGTGAATCTAGTTGGTGGTTTAATGTTATAGTGTAACCACTGAGCACACAAGGTTCCAACGGCTTACATTCTCTGGCGACCTCGCCAGGACCGCAGTGTCCCAAATTTAGGGAGCATATTTTGTGTGTTCTTGCAAAAATAGACAAATTGTTTTGTGTTGGTTACTCTTACTGATTAAATCACCAGCTAATATCTATATGGCATACTGAGAGCCACTGGTTGAAAAGGGAACTGAATTATTTTTTTTTTTTTTTTGCTGTACATATACTAACTTTGTACCTTTTTTGTTACAACTTATCACTTAATTAATCCATTGCTGAAGTACATGTAAGTCCTTCACACGCAGGAACATGGCTGATGGTAAATATCTGTTGCGCTTACGTCGTGAGTGATGTAAGAAAGACGATATCCGAGTAGGTTATGCTCTCCTCCTTGTGAGCAGTGGTGTGCTGGACGCGTCTACAGAGTCTGTAGCCCTCAGCTTGGCGAAAACTGTCAGACATTTTGTGGATGTTTCCAGACAGGAGCGTGACAACACTACACTCCTCCTGTGCGAGTTCGAAAGGGATGTGGCAGAGGTTGTTCTCCCACCATCTGGAATCCTAAACCTCCACAATGACGACACAGATATTAAGGTGCGCATACATAGGCTAGCTGCCACCTGTACATTCAAACCTCGAGTCTTACTTAAAGACCTTCTCAAAGAGGGGCCACCTGAGGCAAGTGAAGAATTGTCAGTGGTGCCACCGGCTAAGGCTTTGACGACTTGTAGTATTTCTAGCAACAGGAAGCTGCGCCCATTTTCTGGCTCTAAAATCCCATCAAAGGATGAAGACGGGTTTGACGTGTGGATTGAGCTTGTTCAGGGGCAGTTAGATGAAGAACCAGAAGATGCTGAAAAAAGAAGACGCTTGAGAGAAGCACTTTGTCCACCAGCTGCAAACATAATAACAGATTTGCGTCGGGACCAGCCCCAGGCTACATCAGAAGATTATCTGGCAGCACTGGAGTTGGCGTTTGGCAGCACAGAATCGCCTGAAGAACTCAGGGTACAGTTTCATTCAATGCACAAGGAGCGTGGTGAATCTCCGTCTGAGTTTCTGCCCCGACTTCAGGCAATACTGCTGAAGCTGGTGAGAAAGGGGTCAACTGAGAGGGAAAGGATGAATTCACTCCTTTTGACCCAGTTCATGAAGGGAATTTTGTTTGATGAGATTCTTCTTGTCAATCTCCGTCTGAAAGCCTTGAAGGATTACCCACCAGCCTATCTGAAGCTTCTGCAGATGGTGAGGAGAGAAGACGCAGAACAACAGGCAAAGGTTTCGCGTCGTGGGGACAAACTTCAACCAGTAGTAACTGCACCAAAGCAAGCGAAGAACTTTACCCACTCAGTTGGGAAGATCAAGAAATATAACAGCCAGCAGACAGGGGAGCGCCCACACCTCTGCTACTCATGTGGTCAACAGGGTCATTTTAAGTCTATTAAGTCTATTAAGTGTATTATTGAGCCAGATCCGAAGCGGGTGAATGAGCAACTTATCACTTTCCTGCAGGGAAACAGAAAGGGGTGACTGACGGGGGCCAGTCAGGAACCCGCACCCAAGCAGTAGGTCCAACGGAAGATGTTGCCTTCCAGCCCGGAACAGACATTCCTATTGGCTTGGTTGGAACTAGTGATGTGCAGCGATGTTGTGTTGACGGTGTTTGGACCGGATGTCTGTTGGACAGTGGGTCCGAGGTTACTATAGTTTATGAGACTTTCTTCCACCAGTTGAACAGAGTGTTGAGTCTTTTGGATGGCTTGGTGCTCTGGCGTGGTGGGAATGGTCAGATACCATTTTCGTGGTGGACAAAGATTGACATTGGGTTCAGTGCTGATTTTTCTGGCACAGATTATTGTTTTTCTGTATTAGCTTTGGTTGTTCCAGATGGGCATGAATTGTCGCAGTATTCCGTGATCGTGGGGACTAACTCGAGAGCACTCGGGAACTGCTACGAATCACTTGCACGGTGGGATAAAAAGGAGAGAGAAAACTACTAAGATCAGTGTCAGATGTCAGAGGATCTATCAAGATTTCGACATTTCCCGGGAAGTTGGATCAGATAGCAAGATTGGTCTGATTAGGTCTCAAGGAAAAAGACAGCGGATTCCTGTTAAGTCACGAGTGCTGGTCTCTGGTACTATGCGGCATAGGCTGGGGAGATTGGTGACAGCGTTGCTTGATGATTCATTTCCTCACCGATTACCGAGTGGTGTAGATGTCTGTTTTTCATTAGTGCCACTAGCGGTAGGGTTCCAGAGAGTTTAGGTATGCCTCCAGAACTATACAAACCAAGACATATTCTTGCCCAACCGATGCATTGTGGCAGGTGCATTTTTGCCTACGTCTATCAGTGGTGCTGAGTGTGGACCGAATGAGAACTTCGCCTTGTCTTCTGCACGGTTTGCATGACACCACGCGACTAGTGAGGTTTCTGATCCGCATCTGCCAAAGAAGCCCAGAATGACTGGGGATGAGTTAAAGAAACTCCCATTTGTGTGGGGACCAGTTGACAAGAAGTGGAGGACACGGATTTTGAAACTTGTATATAGTCGATCTGAGATATTCTCAACTCATGAATGGGATGTAGGGTTGACAAGCGGCACTGAGCACGAGATAAGGTTCACTGATGAACAGCCGTTCAGAGAGAGGTCACGACGAGTTTAACCCGCAGACTTGGGAGATTTGCGAGACAATTTGCAGCACTTGCTCGACATTGGAGTGATAACAGAGTCAAAGAGTAGGTATGCTTCTCCGATATTTATTGTGCGTAAGAAGAAAGGCAAGTTAAGACTCTGCATTGACTATCGCACTCTCAATTCCATGACAGATCAATATACACTGTTCCATTGGTACAAGAAGCCATGGATTGTCTACACGAATGCCAGTGGTTTTCTGTTCTTGATTTAAAATCTGGTTATTATCAGATTCCGATGAAACAGGAAGATAAAGAGAAGACGGCTTTCACTTGTCCTGAAGGCTTTTTCCAATTTGAATGCCCCAAGGTGTGAAGGGGGCACCTGCCACCTTCCAGCGCCTTATAGAGCAATGTATGTCTAGGCTAAACTTGGCTGAAGTATTGTTGTATACGTATGACGTGATTGTTTTTGCATCTACCCTGAAGCAGATGGAGCAACCTCTTGGCAGAGTTTTCAGCCGACTTTCGGAGTATGGGTTGAAGACTTCACCCGAGAAGTGCCAGTTGTGTTGTTCGTCTGTGAGATACCTAAGTCACATAGTCTCTGGTGAGGGAGTCCAAACTGATCCAGAAAAGGTGGATACCATCAAGTCAGGGCCACCTCCCAGTAACACAAGACAATTACGATCCTTTTTGGGTCTGGTAGGGTATTATCTGAGGTTCATAGAGGGTTTTTCTACTATAGCCAAACCATTGCATGAGTTGACATCAGGTCACTTGAAGAAATCCTCAACACGAGGAAGACGTGAGGGTAAAGTTGGAGAGACTGGGTTGACCTTTAGTTCCTGGTGGACATTACAGTGCCAGGAGGCTTTTCAGACTCTGGAGCAGATGTTGTATTCGGTTCCGGTGCTGGCATTTGCAGGTGTGACACAGCCAGTTGTTGTGCACATAGATGCATCCCGGGATGGGTTTGTGCTGTGTCAAGAGTCTGAAGGCAAATTGCGTCCCATAGTTTATGCCAGCCGAGGGTTGACACCTTCAAAGAAGAACTATCCAGCCTCACAAACTGGAGTTCTTAGCCCTCAAATGGGCAATTGTTGAGAGATTTGGAGCAGCCCGAGGTGCCAGAGTCTTTACAGATAACAACCCCCTGACCTATATGTTGTCAACATCAAAGCTTAATGCAACAGGGCACCGCTGGCTCGCAACCGTGACAACATTTGATTTCACCAGGCACTACAAGCCGGGTCACAACAATCAAGATGCTGACGCGCTGTCTCGTCGGCCTCATGTGACTGCTACAGGCATGTCTTTCGAACAAGATCAAACGGAAGAATTCATATTCTCCAAGCAAGACTTCGAGAAGAGATTGATGAATCAAGTCCTGCTCAAGTCTTAGGAGACTCTTACAATAATGAGGTCCCGTCACCACCAACAGAGAAGAGTTGCCAGCCACTAGCATGTTCTCTGGCATTGAGTGCAGAAGCAGTCCCCCTCGATTATGACCGCCCGGCAACGCTGTCAGGTGTGGAGGGGGGAATGGATTGGAAAAAAAGAGCAAGCTGAGGATGACGGTATCAGACAGGTTGTGGAGTTTGTTACTAATCACAGGAAGCCCAAGACCCATACCATACATACATCCAAAGAGATCAGACTGATGCTAGGTCAGTTTAATAAGTTGGTATTAAGGGATGGAGTGTTGTACCGTTGTGACAGTGACTCACACGGGAAGGAGTCATATCAGTTGGTACTGCCTACTAAGTTCAGGGAACGGGCCATTATTGGACTTCACAATGAACTTGGTCATCTTGGGGCTGAGCGGGCTGTGAGCCTGGCACGCCAAAGGTTCTATTGGCCGAAGATGGCAGCCAGAAAAGAACAGTGGGTATCAAACTGTGCAAGATGTGTGTCGTACAAAACACCCCAGAAAGTAGCATCCCCTTTGGTAAACATCACAAAACCTATCCACTTGAATTGGTCTGCATTGATTTTCTGAAATTAGAGCACAGTACGTCCTAGTTGTGACAGATCACTTTTCTTGTTAAGCGCAGGCTTTTCCAACAAGAAACAAATCTTCACGCACTGTTGCTCATGTGCTCTGGGAGAAATACTTCCTGCACTATTGTTTACAGCACCGGATTCATTCTGACCAAGGTAAAGAGTTCGACAACACCTTGATCAAGGAACTTGCCAATCAACTGAGAGTGAAGAAGTCAGGACTTCACCGTACCGTCCTCAGGGTGATCCTCAACCTGAGCGGTTTAATCACACACTCCTGAGTATGCTCGGTACTTTGCCTAATGACAAGAAACACAACTGGAGCAAATTCGTAGGCCCAGTAGTGTATGTGTACAATTGCACACGCAATGAGAGTACTGGTTTCTCACCGAAGTACATCATGTTAAGATCACAGCAAGTATGTTCAGGGGCTACGCCAAACTCTAAGGCATGCATAAAACTTGCTTCTGAGGAGTCAGCCAGGAAATCTGCATCACATAAACTGCGCTATGACCTCAAGGTGAGAGGAAATGACCTGAACGTCGATGACCGGGTGCTGGTTCGAAGAGTTAGGTTTAGGGGTCCAATTAAGCTGGAAGATAAGTGGAGCAATGCAGTGTATCGAGTTGTTGGTAGTCTAAGTGATGGGATTCCTGTCTACAAACTTAGGCCCGAGGATGGGTTGGGCCCTTTGAAAGTGTTACACTGCAACATGATCCTTCCAGTTGGGGTCCTCGCGGGGGAAGCAGATCCTGTTCGTGAGGCAGACACTCCAAGGCGACCAGTGACCAGACACTCCATGCAGCAACAACCTCAGCAGGTTGATCACACCCCTAAAAAGGAGGTTGATACATCTGAGCAGGGTGACTCTGTTGTTGTCACCATCTGTGAAGACGACCCTAGTGTTGGGATAACCCCGACTGGTGTGAGTCCCCTGCAGAGCATAGATGGTGATGACAGTATCGATGAAACCTCCATTGATTCTCCTCTAAGGGCTGATGCTGCCCCTTTCGTTCCCCATTCATCGCCCGGTAGCCCCCAGGGATTCACTCCATCGTTCCATGAGGTTGGTGACGCTCCAGTACATACATTTGCTGCTCAACTTTCTTCAAGTGGGACTGAACATAAAGTAGAGACAGACAGTAATACTGAGGTTTGTTCTGACACTGGAGGTCATCACGATGATAGTCCATCAATTGTGGAATTTCCTCCTGGAGTGGTCTTTGAGGAACACAGAGACAGTGTCGATGAGGAAAATTGTGAGGTAGAACCACCTTCGATGGGAGGTTCCGAGCTTTGTCCTGTTGTGGCTGGAGGAGGTACTGATGAGGTTCTTTTCCTGAGTACTGGCGATGTCAATGTACCGGAACAGAGTGATGCATTAAATGTTGGTACTGAGGTGGTGGTTGGATCTGATGTTGAAAGTGGTGGTAGTTCAGATACCAGGGAGGGTGATGAGCCACAGATTCAGACCATACCTCGTAGTCCTAATACTGAGTTGGGTTCCCAAGTAGCACAGGAAGATAGTGGAAGGAGTGAGGGTGATGGGACACGTCCCTCCAGGGACCGAGGACCTCCTAAGCGTTTCACCTACGAGGTGTTTGGCCAACCAGCATGCCGTAAGCTGAATGTTAATGCATTAGAGCAACGGCTACTGAACTTCTGTAAACCATTATTCCTGCCTACAAGGAGGAGCTGCATCGGGCGATACAGCAGTTTTAGGAGGGGGAGACGTAGCCCTTTGCAAAATGGTATAGCGCCCTCTTGTGATGAGTGGGACAGCGCGCCTGTTCGGTCACTCATTTGCTTGAGGCCATGTTTTTCGTGTGATTTCCTCTTGTTACGCCAAAGTTTTGCAAATATAAAGCCGATTGTTCTTGATGCGATTAAGCCTGTGGCTCTCAGTTTACACCCATGATTGTAATTGCAAGGGTTGTTGACCTACATCGTTGGTGTAGAACAATAATATAGTGTAGTGTGGAGTTCCCACAAGGCATCAAATCACTGGCTGGTGGCAGTCAAGTTGAACTGTAGCTGATATGAGTGGGAGGCCACTCTAGATAGGCCATTGACCTCTGCCCTCAGACCTGAACCCTTGTCAGCAGGAATCACAGGCCAGGGGACCTCTGCCCTCAGACCTGAACCGTGGTCAGCAGGAATTACAGGCCCGGCTGTGCAGTTCAATTAGTGTGGGCCAGATCTACATTGCTGTACCTGAGTTCAGAGGAGGAACCACCAAGCAGATTTCAAAGGATCCTCAAAGTGGGACTTGTGCACCAGCAGCACCATCTGAGTTGACGAGGAATTCCGCGTTATGTGAACTGAATTGCTGATTCTCAAGCCTCCCTAGTGTTTGGACACTGACTGTTATCAGAGTCAAAATTGTAGCTAAACCGGTTGAATAGGTCTTTTTTCTTCTGCGCGCATATTTTTTTATTTCAGATCTCAAAGAACTACTGGCCATATCCTTCGATTAATTATCAAGGTTGTTATTATTAAAGTTCATTAAAGGATGAAACATTTTCTTGTATTCTAAATTTGGCGAATCTAGTTGGTGGTTCAATGTTACAGTGTAACCGCTGAACACACAAGGCTCCAACAGCTTACATACACTTTTTATTTCCTTGCGTTCTGAGTGTTTTGTAAATCTGAATTACAGCGGTAGCATACGTAGGCTTAATACTTTTCCAAGAAAAAATATAGGGTTAGCCACCTCAGTGAAGATCCACAAAAGTCTAGAAGGCAAGATACAGACAATTATAGATTATGCAAAACTTCGCGGCTGTACAGAATACCTATCTTAGAAGGGTGACCTCGTTCCGATAGAAACGACGTGTTTGGATGTACCTGCCCTAAAAAAATATAACTTTTGGGAGTGAAAAATCCCAGATAGCCGTCATGTACGCTTCACTGTGAATGAAACCTCTTGTATAGTATGGTGCACCGTTTCCAAAGGATATAATTCCACAAAACCAAGCCAAACTTAAGCAAAACCAAACACTGAACACATCACTCCAGACTATGAGCATAAGTATAAAAGCATTCTCTAGATAGTGCACAATCGGAAAACAAGTACTTTTTCCGAGTATAATAAAACCAGTCGAAGTATTATGCAATTAAAAACAGTCCACTACTTCTTCCTCGGGCAGTGTGTCAATATTTAGTTGTTACGTATGCAGTAATACTACCAAACTTTGATCCAAAGTTTGGCATGCACCAGCCTTGTTTGTGCTTCAAACTAATATCATGGTCCAAATCTATCTATCAAAATGTTGAAACTTTCGACGAGCTCTCTCAGCAGGTCAACTATTGAAGCATCATTATCGGGTTTTGTGAAATTTGGGGGATTTGGGAGTAGAAAGTCAATGAGGATTTTTGATTTCAATGAAGATTTTCACTCAGGGCTTCAGTTTATTATTGTTTAAAGATTTCATACTCATTTTCGAATCGGTTTTTGAGCTGCTAATAAAGGTAGCTTAATATGCCTGTTGATCTTCTATTTGTTCACAAGGGTAAATTTCAGATTCGTCCTATACGTCTCTCATCTTTTTGCGCCCTGCTACATAACTGGTAGTAGTCTTGGGCCAAGACAGCAGAACTGGATAGCAGACACCATCGAGCATATGCCGCGCGCTGATTTATATTAGGCCCTCTCGTGACTTTATTTCACCAATCGACGGCTATCGAGTCCACTATTGAGTTCTGCCGTCTTGGCCAAACACTATACTGGCAGTGGATGAGGGCAAAGAACTCATTTTATTCATGCGTAAATGTTGATATACAGTAGTTTATACCTTTAACCTTTCAAAAGCATGGCAGACACGATAGGAGGGCGCAATTTGGTTAGGGTTAAATGTTTTGCGTTTGCTCTAAATTTACCTACTTCAAATAGCGCCTTCTTATTGTGTCCACCATGCTTTAAAAAGGTTCATGGAAACCCGTCGCGGTTCAACCCCACTTACCTTCTGATGTACGTTGGCTGTGTTTCGTTGATGCTAGAGCCGAAAAAGTTGTCCAGTAGATGTTTTTCAGAGAGTTCGTACGCAACCTTCTCGATATAGCGATCGTTGCATGTTAGTGGGGATTGTGTTGGCACTGCAGTGCACCTGGACAAGGAAAAAAATGAGCTTCGTTATTTTGGGCAAACTGGCGATTGGTGAAGATCAGACATAAATTGTTTCAGCTTACGGACGCTCCTAGACCTCTACGTACTTGCAGTGCAGATACATAATTTTACGTACTGCCCGTAACCCCGTTATGAAGGCAAGCATTTGCACATTAAATTGGAAATGCGTTGTTAACATTGTGGTGTTTCACACAAAGGGTGGATATTATTAAGCCAGAAGTTAAGGCATTCAGAGATCTCGATCAATTGCATCTACTTCAGTGATTTTTCCCCTATTTTTAAAAATCTTTCCTGCAGTGCATACAGTACTGTTGTTGGTAGGCCTACACCTTACGAGAAACTGTCAGAATAATTATCTCGCAAATAGTTACGCATGTACTAGAGTGCCAAGAAAAGGAAAACGCCTACATGTGACAACACACAGAACATTGATACGTTGATACAAAAGAAAAAAAATGGACTCAGGGCGACCGTGATTTACCTTCGAATTATTCCCAGGTGTCAATCAGCAATGAAATTGTAACCAAAAAGAAAACCCCAGGCGTCTATTAAAAAGTTTGCCCAAATAGGTTAGAACACTATTAAAAGTCAAAGGGAAAGAGCTTAAATTATCAAGCACGGAGCATCCTACTGTGACTGCCAGCCCACCAAGGTACAGAACTCAAGCGTTGGAACTGTTACTGAGAAAAGCCCAGAAAGTTCTCAAGTCCCTCTTAAATGTAATACAATGAAAGCGACTTCGGGTCGAAAGAGCGAGGCTTTGAGACTACGTATTAAGTGTGCGCACCACAAGGGTCGCTTAAACCCTTGCCGTGATCTCGTGTCAAAGATCCGTAGGCCATAAATCATATTCACATCAACAGTAATTATCTCACCGGGGAATCCCCTACATGCATATCCCCAGCTGTGTTAATACATATTTTTTTCAAGTCTCTTCAAGTCAAATCCTACACGTTGCTTTACTGAAATGTTTCCTTTTGCCATTTATGGTTCCTTTGATCTGAGGAATTTTTGTAGGAAACTAAAGCAAAGTCCTAAAAGTATTCGGCAAAACTGAGGCATGCGAAATGTCATAGTCCATGACTGCAAAAATAGTTATGGCATAAATACAATGTATAATGACAAAACTCATTTTAAATAACATCAAATAGATATTTGATGTTATTCTTTTATAGTATCAAAAAGGTGCCAATGCAGTCCCAGTTGTAAAGAGGCAAACATAAGTTCCTGTTCTGCAAGTTGGATGATTGGAATAATTTCTCGAAAACTCCAATTGTGGATGGGATGACGACACCAAAAATGCAAAATAATTTCGTTTGTGCCACACAATTTCACAAAGTAGTGAAAAGGGTATGCATGCACTTTTCACAAGTTTACGTAAACCTGTATTCAATTTATGTCAGTTTGTGTCTGAAATGTACATCTTTTATTTGATTCTATTCAAGCAATGGTTTCACTATCTCACATCTAAAAGACACTTGACGTAAACCTCACTTTACCTCTATCAGTGTTGCAGTCAAATAATATTCGAGTACCAAGTTCTCTACGACATTTGGAACTATAGTTTAAGTACTTATTGAAAAAAAAGTGGCCTGAAGGAAAAAAAAGACAAGCAGGAAGAGGGTCAGAAAGATGGAATCGTACCAAGCTATTACACTGGCGTAACGAAGCAAAAGCTAGTGACGTACAGGGCGCATGTTTCGTTTGTTTCCTGGTTTTGTTTTATTGTTGAGTACACAACTGTCTGGAGACGTGCCCTTTTCTATTGGTCTTTTCGCTTCGTGGAAGCTTTCCGTGTTGAAATTAATATTCGACTTCATTTCCCAAAGAAAATCCTCTGGAGTCGCGAATGCTGCCTTTTTCCAAGTCGAATTTCCCAGCGTGTGATATGAAAAAAATTGCTTGGAGGGCGCAGGGCTGGCCGGGTACCTGGATGCGGTCATGCATTTGTGAATTTACGGAGACGTTGTTTTCTGGTTAAAACAATGATATTTGTGGAAACAACGTAGACGAAGATGTCTACCTACGCTTTTTGTTTGACATTGGCAAGTTCAGTTTTTATTTCATGTTTAATACGTATGTCAGGGGTTAACATGTTTTCTCGCCTGATCAACGGAGTATGCAGTTGCTACTAGACTAACCCATAATGGCGTACTGCTTGCTTATAATCATGTGCATAACTTTTTCTTTCGACATTTGTCACAGTCGGAAGGATGGCAGGTTAAAAACATATTTGTTTTAGCGATTCTTACATTTTAGCATACAAGATGCCTCAGAATAAAATTCTGTCTGCACAAAAACATTACCTGTTACTCGCATTAACAGGAAATACGAGAAAAATAGCGAAATCAGCTTTGTGAAAGTGGTTTTGTGCACAAGAGTCAATATGCACATTTATATTAATTCATTGCACAGTCACAAAATGCGTCCGTTACAAAGATTATCTGTTACTTACTGATACATTTGACAGAAAACGCATTGTAGCACAACACATTTTTAACGTGTGCTGCATGCAACTGCTGAATGTACGAACTGAGTGGTCAGCTTCACAAGGATTTCCCCTCGGTGCATTTGTACTCTTGCAACCTGCTCATTGACTTATGCATATAGGTCGGAGACTATCGCAATGTGTTTGCGGCTTTGTGTATAAGGGTAGGGGGCCAACAAATTTAAGCATCGCTTTAGTACAGAACAGCGATTTTTGCGCTCCAAAGTCGCATCGCTGAAGCTTAGGTCACGGTGTCGTTACTCCAGGAGCCCCCGATTCAAAAGGCTTCGTGAAGTGTACCAAATCGTGGACACATATTAACGGTATATATCTGCGCGAATCTGGAAGAACCTAGGCTGGTCCTTTTAGGTTGCAGATGTCAAGTGTTCCCTGTTACTTGCTGTGCAAATCTGTGTGATTGTAAAATCCTCCCCACATACACACGCCTAATCCTTGTACAAACCTGTGTGAATTCCTAATGTTCACGAGGAAATGAAATATTTGCTGCAAAAACCTTTCCCAATAGAAGACGAGATATTTGCTGTAGAAAAATATGTGAATGTCGAATATCCAAAATCAAAATAACTTCACTGTCATCAATGACAACTGCACGTAGCCGAGTGTGATCTGAGATCTACTTTTGACGCGTGCGTGTGCATTGAGAAACAGAGTTTATGCAAAGAGAGGTGCTAAGGTTGTAAATGACCCCATTTTGGTATTGTCTATTTAAGCATCCAACCTTCTTTAAAATTGGTCATACTCGACTAAACTGAGGAGTAATGTGAACTGTTAAATAATTCTTAGAGTTTGGGGAATTGGTGCTTCATCTGGAGAAAAACAATGGTTTTGCAGTATTGCCTTGGAAATTCGATTACTGCACACGTCTTTAATATTTGACCACAAATTCTGACCAAGTAATTAAAATGTGAAACTTCAAAAAATTGCCAAATTACAACGAAATCTTCTCTTCAAAATAAAGAGATATTTTCGGGAGGGGTTGTTATAATGGGCTTATATCAATAGCTTCCCGTCAAACGCAATCTTCAAACATTTGGGGACAAAACGAAAAATCGTAATAAATTACTAATCTTACCTTGTGATCCACGTAATGAGAAGAGCCAGTGCCGTGCACCGGCTAGCGATGCACACCATCGCTACACTTCTGATGTTCCGTACTCTCCTTCACGTTTCTTTTCCCCGTAGGTCAGATTCTGGCTTAACACCTAAATAACCGAGTCTCTTTGCTTTACTGGGAGCGAAACGCTTGTCAAGCTTGCGGTAGAGAGGCGAGGGGCTTTATACGGAAATGATGCATTCATTAACTGTGTACTTCGGGTGTCGTGACTGGCCAAATGAGAAAATGCTAATTTGAAAATAAAACAGCTATCCCGTTGAACAAATGCACGCAATTAAAAACTGGCTAGCTGATGCACTGCAAAACCTACGATGTTAAGTTTTAAACACCAATCGTTTCTATTCTGTTGAAATGGGATTTGGTGTTTTGGAATAGCAAAATAATTCCTTAGGCTTTGAAATTGAAAAGAAGAAGCGATGGTACATAGCCTTGGGGTCAAACTTGTTTTACAGCACATGGGTCTCTGAAAAGAAGCCTTCTAATTGGTCGATATAAAATTATCTACAGAACCAAACACAAATTACATTTTATCCAGCATAGTAATCCCATACCACAGTCAGTAGGCTTAATATTGGCGCTCCATATACCCAGTGTTCCCTCGTGAGGGCCAACTCCATACATGCACATGTACGTAAACCTGGTTTGTTTAAATGATTCCCTTCAATTTTGGCCAAAACACTCTACGTGTACATTTGCATGCCGGTCGTTTTTGAAAGGGGTAAAATTGACAGTAAAAACGTTCATACATTTCTTGCCTATATGGGGCTATCTTCAGAAAAATACAATGGTTTCATAATTTATTGCTTCTTAACAAAGGCCTAGGCCTACGCTACATAGGGCCAGGACCCTAACTCTGTGGTAAATGTATATGCAGTACATACAAGTGGTCTGTATTGGTCTATTGTTTTAAAGTGGGTATTAGAGTTTGAAGATTACTGACCCCTGTGACTTATTCATTTACTTGCAATTCCCAGCTCCATAGGTTTTTACCCAAGAACTGCAAGTGACATTACCCTGGAAATAATCTCCAGTGAATCAGACAATACAAGCAGATCCTCCTCACCCAAAGATACCAACAGGTGGGTCTACCCAGTGGCTCTATGACACTTGTTCTTTCAAGTAGTTCCAATGGAGAATGATTATGTGACATGTTTGAATTAAT
>NW_019091708.1:4290-45331 GCF_001949145.1 Acanthaster planci | reverse complement strand
CATACTATCAACCAACTGTGGTGAAAGGTTGTTCAGCCAAACACAGGTCCATATTTTTTTACGGATTCAGCACAAACGCGTTCACAACCAGGTTCTGCATGGGATCGTATTCGCAGGATTGGCATGTGCAGTCCTTGATCTCATAGTACGGATGGTAAAACTCGGTATCGTTGTTACATTTCATCTTGACGTAGTTCTGCTCAAGCTGTTTGGGTTTGCAGCAACCGCAGTTGAAACTGATGTGGGCGTCTGGCAAAATAGTGATGCGGCTGTTGGATGGACAGGCCCCCTCGCAGTCCGTGTAAGGGATGCGTCCCTCGGACAAGCAATCGTCGATAACGACATAATTCGGGTGCTTTCTGTGGAAGCAATCTTCTCCGTCGGGAACTGTGTGGATTAAAAGAAAGAAACAGTGGCTCAGTGCAGGCGGCCGTTTCCTTTTACTCCTTAATTTTGAAAGGTTTGTGGGATATTATTTGTGGAAATAGTGTCAGAATTGTAGTGATTGGAAAACGACGCAAACAACACAAGGGGAAAACATGTATCACCACTCAAACACATGTGCTTGTCATTGTTGCAGTCAATATTTTTGTTATTCAGCTGAGCTTACCACAAGCAGGACAGCACTTGTCTGGGCTCACTTCTACTAGTTTCCCCTGATAAAAACACAAGGAGAACACACATTTATAACAGTTGTAGATTAACCCTTAAAGAGCCGGGGTTAGAATGCCCCCCCAACATTTACTCCATATCGCCGTAGTGCATAATTTTGAGGAGCTGAGCCGTTAGGAGTTTTAGAGTAACTTCTGTGCAGTCATTTTGTGAAAAAGTTTGTGAAAATTGAATATACCATTCCTGTCCAGTTGCCAGTTTTTCCCAGACAGGTCAGCCGAAAACTTTGTCCACTGTCATGCTAATTGCACACAGGCTGGTACGCATAGAGCCTCGAACTTCAAATGACCGTAACAACAAAATCATATGTTGATCGACTTCAAGCGTCACATTTTTAATAAAGAGTGGTTACATGCACGCTAAGTTCCACTATATCGACTGGACAAAGCCGAATTCTTAGGGAGAAGGAATCGGCCCCCTGTGAGATCGGCTAAATAGTCAAGCTTTTTGAGGGTTAAGTTGTCTTGATTAGTCCCGCTCGGTTTCTTGCGTGCTGTTTTTTTTTAATAATGTGCCAGTTACTCTGGCAAAAGTTACTCTGCCAATTGATTGCGGACTGAGCATGCACACAATCCACAGCAACAAAATATGCTTTTTCTTTGTTGTGACTACATAATAGAGTGTGATACTCTCATTTTTTGACAAAGGTATGTTCTTGATATCCTGTGTGATTTCGCATTCCCACGTGCCGTTTTGTTTACTTACATTAGGACACGTCCGGTTACACTGGGTCTCCTGAGTTATAATAATTCCATCCTCCCCACAAATGAGTATAGTGCATGGTCGAGAAATCGGTATCAGATCTCCTAGCTGTCAGACAGATACAAATAGAAAAACCAAGCACATTTAGTTTTATTCTGTGTACGGAATTTAAACAGGATTTTTTTTAGATACGTAAACGTTTACCTCAAACATTTTTTCAGGCCAGAAATATCCAAGAACCGGAACTGTTTCCTACTATCACAGTCATTGATTATCTGTAAAGTTGTCTATGGTTCCAACGTAGCAGTCTTCCACCTGATAAGTTAAACGTCGTTTTATCATGCATAAATATTTGAAATGCTTTTGCCCGTTCGAGGGTGAATTCTTTTGTTTGGGCCTACACAACATAATTTCGTAAGGGTTTAATTACTTGCATTTTATGCCGTTGCGATTCCCTTCTGTTCAATACATGTATAGCCAAGGTACAACGTTGCGGGGTTAATATTAAACATAAGTGACTTATTTTGCTCCACATCTAATCAGGATATTTGATCCGTATACAAAACAAATTAGATTTAATTACCTGGTATTCTTCACCATTGAATTCGCAGACAGGCAGTACTGTAAAAAAGACCAGACAAAGGAATAACAATAAAATTACTACATTTTGGAGTGATTTTATCCTTAAAAGGTACTGAATTAGGATCAGGTTTTATGTATGGGAAATTTTATACTGAGGAAAAATTAACACAAAAGAAGAAAGAGCAAAATGAAAGTACCTGTACGCCTTGTTGTTGTTATAACAGTCACTTCGCCCTCTGTGGTACTTTCCTTAATTGTCACCGTTGTTTCTTGTGGCGTGGTAACTTTCTCAGTTGTAGTTGATTTCACGGTGGTGGGTGCTACATTAAATGGTGTTATATTTCGTAAATAAAGAATAATTATAACAGCTTTCTAAGGAGTAAAAATTATTGCGGAGGTCGCAGGCTCAAATCCCCCTTGAGTAAATTTCCTTGTTCACCTTTATAATTTCAGAAACTAGTCAGTTCCCTATACAAGGTGTCTTTAAAAACACCGAGATAAACTAATCTTTTTCTCGAATGTTACCGACTCTTTTGGTAAATGGTCTATATAATTAGTTTTAGTATGATATCCTCTTTCGTATGACATTTAGGAATCCACATTTCTGTCACACATGACTGAGCAATAAGCGGTTTAATGGACCGTGTCAGAAATGGTTTTCCACCAGATGCATCACAGGTTTGCACACCGTGAAGTAAGAAAAAAAACCAAAAAGAAGCAATTACACTATCGCAAAGACAGCCCAGTTAGGGGCTTATTCTTGACGAAGTATAACTCCAGTGTCCTTCAACATTTCCCTCTCCCCATTCCATTCATTAAAAAATTCTGCTCCTATTCTAATCACTTTTAAATGGGTATCGTGCATTTTAGAGATTCCAGCAAACATTACGTATGAATTCAGACAGACAGTATGAATTCAACATCAAAACAGCTGGTGCAAAGCAATTTCTGACTTGGTGCATTAAACCACTTCCTACTCAGTCATCTGTGACGGAAATTTGGTCATAATGAAAACAGATGATGGTTACCATTTACAAAAATAGTTAGTCACATTCAAGAAACAATCAAATTTTTCTCGGTTTCCTTTTTAAAGGCACCCTGTATAGTTTGTTTGACGATTTGAAAAATAAATAAGATTTTACATTTAACGTGAAACCCGGTCAAGATCACCATTTCCGTACAAAAAAAGCTGCCTGTCTGTTCATCATTGTTCTACTCTAATACGTTTAAAGCATCAGAATTCGCTTGGCCTCGTCAAGCCTTCTTTTTTAATAGTCATCACGTTGGAAACAGGTTTTAGAGTTATTAAACTCCCATTTTTTTAAAACTCACCTTCTGTGACCACCGTGGTTGTCTCTCTTACAGTAGTTGACGGCGCCCTGGTGGTTACTAATGCTATGAACGTTGAGAAAAAAAGACAGAGATAACGAAAAGTGCCTTAAATTGCTAAAGGGAGTCTGATAAGAGAGGATCTTTGGGACCAGGGGAAAATATGGCCTCCGTCTTTATTTGGCATCTATGTTTTGAGCATACTGAAATCTGACGTTTAAAACAAGGGTAAAAGAGTATAAGCCTGCCTGTTGTAGATGGTGCCTCTGTGGTTGAGATTGCCGTTGTTTTCTCCTCCGTTGTTGTAACCTCCGGGGATGTAGTAACAAGCGTTGTCGTCGTCACTTCTTCGGTAGTGCGCGGGGCCTCAGTGGTTGATGGCACCGTAGTTCTTCGTTGAGTTGTTTCTATGGCTGTAGTGCCTTCTTCCGTGGTGGGAACCACTGCCCAAATAAGAGCAAGCCAACTTGAGTTAAAAGGTTTCGGTGTGTCGTTGCATAAATTTTATTTGACTATAAAATAAGAATATCTTTTACGTGTGGTCGTTTGCGTTGTGGTTGTTTCAGTTGTTGTCCCCTCCGGGGTAGTGCGAACAGCTGTTGTAACTTCTTTGGTTGTTGAAGCCAGGGCAGTTGTTGAGGGCTGAGCAGTGGTCGAAGGCTTCAAAGTGGTTGAAGGGGTCTCCGTTGTAGATATGCGTGTGGTGGTCACTTCAGTGGTTGACGGGATTCCTGGAATGAATGAGAAATGGAAACGCCAAGATAACCTGGCTTTACTTGCCTGGCGTTTGTTTGAAACGTTTTCTCTTCTTGCTCCCAGAAAATATTGCCCTTCGGTTCTTCAATGAGACGCTAAAGCTTCTGAAATCAAGCCTATTTCATTACCATTTTTTTAAAGCATTACATAGATTGAAATGCAAGAAGCACGAGGAATCGTCAGTGTGGATTAAGTTGATAATATTTAAATTGGGGTGTTGATTTTAAATCTTCATGATTCGACGTGTAGATGAGTAGGTCTATGGTATGACATTTGGCGTACCAGTGGTAGATTCCTCAGTTGTAAATTCCGTAGTGGTGACTTCCTCAGTTGTTAAGAGAGGTGTGGTGGTAACAACCTTGGTGGTAACTTTCTCGGTAGTTGTAGGAGCCAGAGTGGTTGAAGGAACTGTGGTGGTAATTTGAGTGGTTGTTTGTGTAGTACTTTCCCCCGTTGTAGAAAACACTGCAGTTGACCAGGAACAAACACGCAAAGTTATTTCCACCAGAGTACTATTTTAACCTATGAACGTATTCTCTCTTTTGACGTGGTGTTCCAGATTTATGAATATCGGAAAATGACGGTGTTTAAGCAGAGCAGTAAGTATACACAGAAAACATGTATGGATGTACTATTGAATAACTGATTATAATTTCGGCATAAATGGACCAGTAAGCCAGGGCAGAATTCACCTAAGCTTCTGCCCCATCAAAACAATATGTATCTTTTTATCCAGCCTTATTTACCCGTGGCAATGCCTTACTATCGTTTTTGCAACAACTTTTTCAGTGACAATAAACAGGGAAAGTGGTGACTGTGATACGGACAGTAATGTGAAATGGTTATGAATATAAAATACTCAATTCAATTGGTCCGAAACGTGCAAGTTGGTTGAATGGACGCCTGCTATCATTATGTTAACTGTCGACGAAGTCTCTCACTTGAAGGCCCATACGTCAAAATGGAATGATCATCTATTGTTCTCGTCAAAACAGCAGCTTTCCTAATACAGTCATCATTTCCAGTTATTCGAAGAGTAACCGACGAAATTATTGTTGAAAACATACTTCGTTTAAAGACGGTTCTGGGACTTAACTTCCGTGAGACTTTTCTTTCTGGCAAGTTGTCTTTTCGAAGAAAAGAATGAAAGAAGGCCAATCTAACGATGTGTCTAAAGATATATAAAAACGGAGAAAATTTAACGAAGTCCTGGGCGCAGACATTTTGAATCTTTGCGCGTGCTTCTAGAACATTCAAAATCAGACAGAATGGATATCGAATTATGTTTTCTCAGTGCAACACTCAAGTTAAACATAATTTTGCGAATGTCAGCGCGTCTTTTGAATAAGACGCACGCGTACAGAGCAGTGGCATATGTTTATCTATAGTTGATAATTTTAAAACGAGTGTTTGGCAATTATTCGAGTCTCCCGATTTCGTGTGCATGTATTTCGATGGCTGTCTTTCGATGAATAAGTTCAGGTAAATGAAAAAGGCGTTCCTTATTCAGTCAGTATTAAGCGAGTTGACGGCTCTGGAGCAGCAGATGTCGTACACTAGGTACCGATAAAATCCGATTAAAAACGTCACGGCAAAATTCATGTGCAACGCATACGCGCACGCGTTTGTGTTTTTGGCGCATGGAAAAATAAACGCTCATTTACAGATTGTGCGTTCAGGTTGTTTCCATATCGGCTTTGCTGACGCATAGTAAGGACGCAGATATGCAAATAGCCGTTCAAAGGCAGTACAAAATTTCGAGTTTTTCACAGGGTTAGACGCAGCCAGCGGGCATCGCTTGGTACATGAGTCAGCTCTCTAGTTTATATAGCTCTCGGCATTTCTTTAAGAATCGAATTAGAAGTGCCAACAAGCATTTACCCTGCACACACGAGCAATAGTATTAAAAGTAATATTGATCGTAGGTTCAGTGCGTGACATCGCTTGGCTGCATTCCACTAAAACTAAGAAGGTGTTCCGAACACAGAATCCAGGAACAATTCAGAACAAGACTCAGCAAGGTTTAATCTGAAATCGAAATTCTACCATATTATTTTCTCGGAATGTAGAGTATTCCCTTGGCTGAAACTTTCTAATTTTTTTTCTCAGGCACCCCTCTTCAGATTTTAGGAAATGTTGATGCCTCAAAATTAACAAACTGCCAAAATTACAAAGGATGGACTGTACCTTAACATTGCTTATGACTTGAATCCAGCTTCGATTAAAATATAAACAACAAATGCTAGGCACATCACCTAAGAACAGAGCTTAAAGTTCAACACCGTCCAGTACGAAAAAGAAATTACCTGTAGTCGATTTGACCGTTGTGGTCTGTTTCGTTGTTGCCTCAGGAGTTGTGCTCACAACTGTTGTGGTGACTTCTTCTGTGGTTGATGGAGGAGCTGTGGTCGACGGGGCCTCAGTGGTTGATACGTGAACAGTGGTTGTCTCAGTGGTTGAGGGGGGCCCTGGAAGAAACCCGAAAATAATTCAATTCATCACATGCAAGTGACGGATGCACTAGAATATTAACTATGTCATTACAATCTAAGAAAGCAAAATGACCAGTTGCATAAAATGCAGATTTTTCCCGAAATTGACGTGTCATCTGTTCTCCTCGAATGATGCATGGATATAAAAAGAGCAATCTCGAAAACTCACTTCCGGTCTGCAATCAATTCGTTATTTTACATACCAGTAGTAGATTCCTCGGTGGTCGATATCGTAGTGGTCGCTTCCTCAGTGGTTGACACAGGGGAAGTGGTAGAAACAACTGTTGTAGTAACTTTCTCGGTAGTTGTTGGGGCTAGAGTGGTTGACAGGACTGTTGTAAACACTTGAGTAGTGGTTTGCGTAGTTGTTTCCTCGGTCGTGGAGGCAGCTTCAGATTCAACCAGCGGAAATGAACAACTTCTTTACATTCAATTGTTAAGAGTCCAGTGTAGTTTCTGTATTAATTTTCGTCAAATACATTTTGGTTCCAAACGTCAAAGATTCGAGAAAGAATACTTTAAGGAAATTTCCTATCTGACGTGTTTACACGGCTTTGTATTCCAAATTGTACTCAATCTATTAGTTACATCATGCCAGTTTAAATAAATTAAGGATGTCAAAATCCCCTGGTTACATTTCCATCACTTCAGTAACAGGCCAGTTTCATCTTGATTCGATACTGGGTACTTGAGCAAATCAGACTTGTCATTGGCTCCACATACCCGAATGTTATAACTTAAAAAACCTTATACCTGTAGTTGACCTGACCGTTGTGGTCTGGGTCGTAGTGGATTCAGGAGTAGTGCTCACAACAGTAGTGGTGACTTCCTCTGTGGTTGATGGAGGAGCTGTGGTGGACGGGGCCGCAGTGGTGGAAACACGCACTGTGGTTATCTCAGTGGTTGACGGTGGCCCTGAAAGTAACCCGTCAATTAATCAAAGCATCATTGCCAACACCAAAGGAAGCAGAATTATCCATATAGGCAAAGATAACAAAGCTTCCATATTTATATAAACACTCTCCAAGGTGGGTTTCACATTTCATCCCGTATCTGCACATAATACATTGAGATTAACAAAAGAGTCTTAGCAAGAAACCTTTTACGTGTTAAATTTGAATAAAACATGGTACACTGAGCTCTTTCAATTCAAATAAACATAGGAATTTGTATTTTCCATTCCGAAGTCACTGTTGCTATACCTTTCAATTCAGGGCAAGCTATTACCCAGTTACATAACAGACGCTTTGCACTAATACACTGTTTTCAATGGATGAGAAGGGCACAAAGGAACCAGTCCATAAGGGAATGGTGGTTGCCATGCAAAAGTTGCCGTGAATCAAAATATATGGCAACAGTGTCTTCAGCTTGGGGATTCAAGTTGTCCGGTTTATGTGCACTCCTCATAACCAGTGTACTAGATTTTATTCTCATATAATTTGGAAAAGCCTTATTGCCCTCTTGTCTTCATTCCATTAGTGATTCTACATACCCGTGGTAGATTCCTCCGTTGTTGATATCGTAGTGGTCGCTTCCTCCGTAGTTGACACAGGGGTAGTGGTAGAAACAATTGTTGTAGTAACTTTCTCGGTAGTTGTTGGGGCTGCAGTGGTTGACGGGACTGTTGTAGACACTTGAGTAGTGGTTTGGGTAGTTGTCTCCTCGGTCGTGGAGGCAACTTCAGATCAATCAAGTGGAAAATGAACAACGTCTTTAAATTCAATTGTTAATAAATCAGTGTAGTCTTCGTTTTAATTTTCTAATAATAAACTTTGGTTGGAGATTTCAAGGTTTTAAGAAACAATACCTTCAGGAAAATTTGTAAGATGATCTTTTGACACTACTTTCTATTCCAAAGTAAACACAATCTATTTATTACATCATGTCAGTTTTCAAAACGAAAGGTTGTAAAGCTTTGCTAGGTTATGTTTTCATTACTTGAGTAACAGTCCAATTTAATCTTGATTCGGTTACTGGATACGTAAGAAAATGCGATTTGTCCTTGGCTCCACATAAACGAATGTTATTACTTATAACAATTTTACCTGTAGTCGACCTGACCGTCGTGGTCTGGGTAGTGGTGAACTCAGGGNACCGTTGTAGACACTTGGGTAGTGGTTTGGGTAGTTGTTTCCTCGGTCGTGGAGGCAACTTCAGATCAAACGAGTGGAAAATGTTCAACTTCTTTAAATTCAATTATTCAGTGTAGTCTTCGTTTTAATTTTTTTAATAATAAATTTTGGTTGGAGATTTCAAGGTTTTAAGAAACAATACCTTTAGGAAAATTTGTAAGATGATTTGTTGACACTGCTTTGTATTCCAAAGTGTACACAATCTATTTATTATATCATGTCAGTTTTCAAAACGAAAGGTTGTCAAGATTTGCTAGGTTATGTTTTTATCACTTGAGTAACAGGCCAATTTCATCTTGATTCGGTTACTAGATACGTCAGAAAATGAGATTTGTCCTTGGCTCCACATAAACGAATGTTATTACTTATAAAAACTTTACCTGTAGTCGACCTGACCGTCGTGGTCTGGGTAGTGGTGGACTCAGGGGTCGTGCTCACAGCAGTTGTAGTGATCTCCTCTGTGGTTGATGGAGGAGCTGTGGTTGACGGGGCTTCGGTGGTTGATACGCGAACAGTGGTTGTCTCGGTGGTTGAGGGCGGCCCTGGAAGAAACCCAACAACAATTCAATTTATCATATGGAAGTGATGGATGTAGCATAATATTAACAATACAATCTAAGAAAGCAAAATGACCAGTTTCATAAAAAGCAAATTTTACCCAAGGTGGACGTGTCATCTGTTCTCCTCGAACATCGCATGCAGTTAATCAAACAACCTCTGGTCTAAAATGCATTCGTTATGTCACATACCAGTGGTAGATTCCTCTGTTGTCGATATCGTGGTGGTCGCTTCCTCAGTAGTTGACACAGGGGTAGTGGTAGAAACAATTGTTGTAGTAATTTTCTCGGTAGTTAACGGGGCTGCAGTGGTTGAGGGGACTGTTGTAGACACTTGGGTAGTGGTTTGGGTAGTTGTTTCCTCGGTCGTGGAAGCAACTTCAGATGAAACAAGTGGAAAATGCTCCACTACTTTCAACGCACGTCTTAATACTTCAGTGCAATCACTTTTTCGATTGCCTTAAAAATACACTTAGGTTGCACACTTCAAACTTTCAAGAAATAATATCTTGATGAAAATTTATTATCTTATGTTTTCACACAGCTTCTACTTCCAAATGTATTATAATCTGTTCATTACACTCTGTAAGTTTATCACTTATCACTCAAGAAACAGATAAATATCTTCTAGATTCAGTTACTGGGTACGTCAGGAAATCAGACTTGTCAGTGGCTACACATAGAGGAATGTTATTACTGAAAAAAAGTATACCTGTAGTCGACCTGACCGTCGTGGTCTGGGTGGAAGTGGACTCAGGAGTCGTGCTCACAACAGTGGTAGTGATCTCCTCTGTGGTTGATGGAGGAGCTGTGGTTGACGGGGCTTCGGTGGTTAATACGCGAACAGTGGTTGTCTCAGTGGTTGATGGGGGCCCTAGAAGAAACCCAACAATAATTCAATTTATCATATGGAAGTGATGGATGCAGCAGAATATTAACAATACAATCTAAGAAAGCAAAATGACCAGTTACATTAAAAGCAAATCTAACCCAAGTTTGGCGTGTCATCCGTTCTCCTTAAACATTGCATGCAGTTTAACAAAGGAATCTCCAAAAACCCTTCTGGTCTACAATCCATTCGTTATGTCACATACCAGTGGTAGATTCCTCCGTTGTCGATATCGTAGTGGTCACTTCCTCAGTGGTTGACACAGGGGTAGTGGTAGAAACAATTGTTGTAGTAATTTTCTCGGTAGTTGTTGGGGCTGCAGTGGTTGACGGAACTGTTGTAGACACTTGAGTAGTGGTTTGGGTAGTTGTTTCCTCGGTCGTAGAGGCAACTTCAGATCAAACAAGTGGAAAATGAACAACGTCTTTAAATTCAATTGTTAGTTCAACGTAGTCTCTGTTTTAATTTTCTCGTAATAAACTTTGGTTAAAGACTTCAAAGGTTCAAGAAACAATACCTTCAGGACAATTTCTTATCTGCCGTGTTTACACGGCTTTAACCTCCAAAGTGTATACTTCTATTTGTTACACCATGTTAGTTTTCAAAAATTAAGGATGTCAATATCTTCTGGTTACATTTCCATCTTTTCAGTTACAGGCCAATTTTATCTTGATTCGGTTACTGGATACGTCAGAAAATGAGAGTGGTTGACAAGGGGTAGTGGTAGAAACAACTGTTGTAGTAATTTCTCGGTAGTTGTTGGGGCTACAGTGGTTGACGGGACTGTTGTAGATGCTTGAGTAGTGGTTTGGGTAGTTTTTTCTCCTGTCGTGGAGGCAATTTCAGATCAAACGAGTAAAAAATGGTCAACTTCATCGAACCCAAGATTAAAGCGTTCATGTAAAAGCTCTTTGTTATATTTCGAAATGTACTTGGATGAAAAATTCGGAAGTTGCTAGGACCTCCACTGTTTTGCAGAAAGACTCCTTGCATGATGTCTTAAAATGGATTGGACTTCAACACAAGCTGTACACAAATCTGTACATTACGACCTTTTATTTTCAAACTTCTTTGGTCAGAAGGTACATAGCAAAATGAGACTACCCATTGGTTACAGTAGCAGGAATTATTTTACAGAAAACAGATTACCTGTGGTCGACCTGACCGTCGTGGTCTGTTTCGTAGTTGACTCTGGAGTTGTGCTCACAACTGTTGTTGTGACTTCCTCTGTAGTTGATGGTGAAGTGGTTGTAGATGGGGCCTCAGTGGTGGATACACGCACAGTGGTTGTCTCTTTTGTTGAAGGTGCCTCTGTTAAAACAGTTAGTATCAAAAAAGTAATACTAAAGCCAATTTCTGAACTGGTGATGCACTCTGTCAGTTTCTGAAGAATTTGTAACTTGAGTTGTAAAGAAAAGAAACAATTAGAGTAAATTAATTCAGTGGAGGGTTCTTAACAGTAACTAGTGTTCTTTGGAAGCTGAGCCACCTTGAGATATAATTTTATTCAGGACACATTAATGGATCTGATATTTGCTCTGCATATCCTGCATTTTAATATAGGTTTTCCCAGCCAATTTCGGAAAATCTGTAAATGAATTAGCAATAGGAGCATTCGTTTTCGAGCGAAATAGAACAAACATTGAAATTCCCGTTTCTATTTAGCTAATATAAATATTCTATTTCAACGAGGGTGCATTCAGTCGTATAGAGTCAGCGTTCCTATTCCTGATATTGCACTGGTTTAGTATTTTGACATTCATTTTTGCGCGAAATTGAATACACGTCTGCAATCCTGCATTCATCTTTTTTTATCTCAGTCTTCCAAAAATGTGCGGACGATTTTGCATAAAGTGTTATTGAAAACCCTGGTGGCAGCCATGCCAAGAAACTCGGACTGTTTTCTCCACGTGGAAATTCTGATAACTGGGTCAGTTACCGGTCATGCCTGAACCTAAACGACTGCTTTATGGCTGCTAATACATCACTCAAATCCCCTCTACCTTCATTGTATGATGCTATTGTGGAAGTACAAGTAATACCAGGTCACAACCCAAACAGCCGACCAGTCAGCACATTTCTGTAAAAAACCTTACGCAGAGCGCCCTCCGTCAGCTATGGACGGCCATTTTCTTAATTTATCAATTAGATTTTTTTATGGCCAAATGTGAAGACCTTACATTACATCCTACCTCTGCCCATGCTAAATAACCTAGTTAAGTCGCCTTTGAGTTAGGGACTTCCCCTTGGCTGGTATGAGTTTCACCAGAGTCAGCCTTTTGCTGGACTGGATAAAAGGTACTGTGACCATATTCTGACCTTTTGTCTATTTTTTTTTTAATTTCTAGACATTGGTCAACACCCAGGGACACCCTCAAATCAATTATATGCCATTACAAGGGTCTTTGTGGCTGGGAGGCATGATAACAAACGGCCGTCTATCATAGACGGAGGTGGCACCATGATCAGTTAAATACGAGGTCGGTGCATCGGAAGCTAAACAAAAAGATCCAGTTCCTTATAGCGACCATATGGGCTCCTTGGGGTAACTGATCTGTCAAGAATTTTAACTCAGCAGTGGTTGGGGTCTAGCCAATGGAGTTTACAGTCTTGTGGTGTATGCCTGGGGTGAGGACTAGAAAAAATCTCTGCTAAGTTCGCCCACTGGAAAAAGGGTTATGACCATAATTAGTAACATGTGTCGATCTCAATTGCCGCGTCGTTAACACCTGGGTAGTACCGTATGCCGGGTCAAGAATTAGAATTCGTTTGTATGCTTATAGAACTTAAAGTTACATTCTTAGAAGTGCTTAGTTGACTGATTAAATATTTGAATATTCATGATTGAAATAAACCATTCATGCCGTCATGAAACTACCGACTATTGTAGGAAACCTATAAACACCAGCGCTGAGGGAACCTTCCTTCTTGTGCTGCGTTTCAATCATAGAAACTTGTTTTTTACAGTTTGATAAAAAATACATTATACACTATTAGTAAGATGACATTTATTATCAAAGTGCTGTCACGATTTGTATAACTTTGTATCATTCTAATCAATTTGAACGTATATTTTACGATTTTAAATTACAGCAATAAAAATAAATACTCACTTCTAAAGAGTCACGGTAAAAGACAGATTTTCAGCAAATAAACATTTGTTGGAATCGGCAAGGAATACGTCAATTAGAAATCCCAGTCACGTATTTGTAACCTCCTTAATGAACCGTAATGTACATTCATTTATTTGAAGGATGCAAAACGAAAGTCAAATGCTCGTTATTGCGAAAATGAAACCAGGCCTTCAGTCGTTTTCAAAATCTACGCTAAATTGAAATTTTATTTTACAACTGAAATCACGCATTTTTTCCGAAATTGGCCAGGAAAACCTATATTCACTGCAAAAGTCAATGGCTAGTATGCTATACCCACCCGTTGTTGACACCTCTGTGGTGCTCTTCAATGTTGTGATTTCCTTAGTGGTTGTCAACTCTGGAGTGGTGCTAATCAAAGTAGTGGTGGTAACTTCCTCGGTTGTTGACGGTGCAGCAGTTGTTGAGGGCACTGTGGTAGTTGCGACTGTGCTCACAATCGTTGTTGAAGCTTCAGTAGTTGGCACTAATACAGGTGTTCAAGAGTAGATAATTTAACATAAGTAACGTAACTTTAACTTAATTAACAGGAACAAGTTACAAAGTGAAATAGAAACTTTTATTTAGCATGAACAAGCTGAAATTGTTGATTACGTCACGTTCTCTGCTAAAGTTTTCCTGATATGCTGCTGACGTTTCTACTACCACACAGTAAATGTCATTTTTATAAAATACATGTAGTTTTCTTATTGTTTTACCGAATTGTTATTCCGAATTCCCCCATGATCTGATGATAGTGTTTAGCTAAGGAACTTCAATATGCTTACCATGTTCTCCACAACCATTAAATATAACTTGGTACATCGAGGACGGATTTGGCCTCACAATGTACACCTTTATAATGGACACGTACGGCGTGTCAGGCGGTAGCCGGATTTTGCTTCCAGTGTTACCGACAAATACCAGTCCACCATCCCGATTGGCAACAGGGGTGGTTGGTGCAGAGGGGGTCTGTTGGATCATGAAAGCAACTCTAATTTCGCCTGTTAGTCCTTGAGCTTCTTTGATGATCACAGAGGTTAGCCGTGCCCTTGGTGTGAACTCAGCTTGGAGGTAACTTCCCACGTGGGGATTGGATTCATTCAAGGGAGGACTAGAGGGCGACCACAATTCTCCCGGTGTCATGTTGGCGTCTGTGTCCGGGTTGAATCTAGTAACCGTTACAGATGTAAGTGCATCCAGATCTTCAGCACACTCCTCCGGAGTTGTTGTAGGAGGTAGTCTTGTGGTTACCTCTGCCGCCCCCAGCAAATAATAAATAAGTATCCTTATTTTAGTCTTGTCACGGACAAAAGTAAGGGGTTGATCGAGTAAAGTATTATGGGGAAATGTTTGAATAAAGTATGTGCAACAAACTAATGATATTTTTTCAATTTATCTGCTGCATTAAACACATGCCCTTCAATGTGTAAAAAGATATCACCTGTTGTTGTCCTGATTGTTGTTGTTTCTGTCGTGGTTAGCTCGGGTGTCGTAGACACTACTGTAGTGGTAACTTCCTCAGTTGTTGATGCTGGAGCTGTTGTAGAGGGAGCCTTTGTAGTTGACACTCGGGTTGTCGCTTTCTCAGTAGTGGATGGCGCTTCTGGTGTATGGGTAAAATACAAGACAATGCGTACCTTTCAAGGTATTTTTGGAAAAACAGAGTTAATAACAATTCAAAGAAACTAAGATAGCATACACAAACCAAGATATCACACAGCAAAGTAAAATAAAATAACCTGTAGGCCTAGTTGTCGCTTCAGTGGTTGTCACTAAAGTAGTTGTCTCTTCAACGGTTGTTGACTCAGGTGTCGTTGACAATACAACTGTGGTACTTTCTTTTGCTGTCGTCGATGGTGCGCCTGTTGTAAAAGGGACTGTTGTGGTTTCACGAGTTGTCACTGTTGTGCTTATGGCTTCGGTTGTCGATGGAGTTTCTGCAGACAACAAATACAACTAATACAATATTCATGTATTTTGTGCCACAAAGAATTTGCAACATTTTAAAAATGAGCAGTAAATATTGGATTCTAAATCGTCCACTATGTAACTTGCTGAGAGAATATTTGCATTGATTTCGTTTTTGTCACGTTTGTATGTCGACAAATATTTGGGAAAGCCATTGCCATGTATTTCGAAAATGTTCACCGGGGTTATTGTGTTTTTTGAAAATCATCCTAAATGATGTCACTCAAAAAATATTCCCGCAGTGGTGTAACCAGTGTGCCCTATAAAACCACGAAAAGGAAATCTTGGGGGGGGGAGAGGGATCACCGAAAACAATAACTCAAAGTTTCTTTGAGAATCAGGATTATTTCAAGTCCACTAACCTGTTGTAGTAATTACTGTTGTTACCTCTGTAGTTGTCGCCTGCGGTGTGGTTGTTACAACAGTTGTTGTTACACCCTCTGTGGTAGACCCCTCTGTAGTTAGTAATTCGGTGGTGGTTACTGTTGTGGTAGGCTCCTCTGCAATATTTTAAATTTACACATATTTACTGCTTTTTTCATCATATACCTTTTGTTACCAATTATTAGATGATAGCAATCAGTAAGTGGTGATTCGGATGACCTTTCAACCCAATGAATAATTTGCAGTATTTGCTTCATTATTACCGAATGAATACCCATGAATGATTCGAGACTGACGAGTACAATGACTATGACCTTAGCTTGTAGTTCTGTGAAACCAACCGATGATATAGGAATGCGATTGGCTAACCTTAGCGCCCGATGAGTACTTTCCATCGTGAAGGAAAAGAAAGCCAGCGCACCCCCACTTTTATGTGCAGGCAGGAGACTAGTTTTTGGGAGTGTCTGTTGAATAACGAAGTGGTCTTAAAAAGGGTGCATTCGTTCTTGCACTTGTATTTGTTCCGAAGAGTGAAAATTAACTTCATTTGAGTGAACATCCATTCCGTCCGACTGAAACTAGGGAAACGAAATGAGTGGAAATTACACGCTGGAGTAGACCAAAGTTTCAATTGAGATTTCACCAAATACAGTTCTTTTCTAGACTTCTTTCATCTAAATTAAGAATGATTTTCAGTCTGAAGCATTTCGTTCCTGGTTTTGATCTATTAAAAAAGGAACAAAGTGTTTGGGGTCTTAACTTATATTTGTATTCTAACTTCGCCTGTTTTCGTTTCTTGCTGTTTAGAGCACCCTGTCCAAAACCAGAACACTGCTGCATTATTTTTTCATCTCATGTACACATTTTACCATAAACATTTTGGATTTAAGGCCACTGGATTCCTCGTGTTGTTACAAGTCAGTGGGTTTTTTAGTGGTGAAAATGAACATTAGGAGATGTCTCACTGCCCTAGATTATCTATTGGTATAGCAACAACTTAACAGAAATAAAGTGGCGCTTGAGCGCAATCAGAACATCGTAGCACCAGTGCTCTTAATGTATTCATTTATTTGTTTCCAAGTTAATGCTAGGATGCAAGTCAGGGAAGTCAGTTGTCTATTGTCTTAGCTATGTCAAACGTTTGCTACCAGAAATAATGAATTTACACAAAAATGCACCATACAAAACACAGAAAGATGTTTTACAACAATGTAGGCATGAGCAAAATTTGCATTTTCTTTTGGACACACCAATATGATGCACCATGATAAAAGAATTGAAGCCAAGAATTATCCCAAAGTTAAGTGCATGAACCAATGGATGCTGACAATTGTTGAGAGTATTGCCAAAGTTTGTGACCACTTCAGTCCTTCAATGAAATAAAGAGATCTGCGTTAAGAATGCTGACGAAATGATGAAGATAACGTTAAAACAGCCCAAAGAACGGAACACCCTTTCCTTTGAAGCCAAATACCTTATTTGTTCAATACCAACTAAGAAATAACCATTACTGAGAAGTGGGGAAAATGACATGTTGGCAGGTTGAAGTTCACAGGAACAAACCTGTCGTCGACTCTGTACTTGCGAAAGGCGTTGTTCCTGGTAATGCTAAGGTGACAAATGAAGTCAACGTCGATTAAGTCAGTTTCCAGCTAAAACATTCGTTCACATATTTATTACATCAAGACACACGCAAAATTTTAAAAAATATATATATGTGCGCCAAACCAGTTACAGTCTTTGAAAAATATCGTTTTCTTTTATAGGTAGTCTATAATCACATTATGGTTTGATTATAAAATATTACAAACACTACAAGTGGCGGTTAGAAGTCAAAATAAATGTAATATAAATTTAGTAAGCTCTAAAAGCAGACTCATACGGGCCCTTTTCCGGGTAATTCATGTTTAATTCGCATCTTGTGTAGCTTTCCTTCTCATTGATAATCAGGACCTACGCTCCACACAGCCTAGATAGTCCAGTTGCAAGGGTGTGTCTTCTTGAGGTTTTCGTTTCAGTCTAAAATCTAAGTCTGTTACGAATCGTAAGGGCTCTGTGAAGATTACATCGATGGATTGGTCCTCAATGAGCTGTATGGATAAATCCTACATAAAAACAAAAGTCGAAGAAAAGAATAGCAGTGAGGATATAGAGGTTAAGATGGATTGATTCCTGCTCTGTATAAAAAGTAACCTTTAAGTTGAGAGTCGCTACACCTTATCAAGTGGTACACATGACAGGAAAATACACTGAATTGTAGGCTTCTTTGCCACTTGCAAGAAAAAGAAAACAGCAGAGATGGCTCTCCAAGTTGTGTTACACGTTCCCGTGATATCATAATGTTCAGGGTTATAGCATTCGGTTATGCCTACCATCTGCAGGAAATCCAAAGACCGATTGACACCGTAGCTAAGTGTAACTTCAAGATGCAAGGTCACCATGCCCCGAATTCGAATTCCTCTTATTTCTGCAGGCGTCCTCAGTATCGTCTTGATGATGGAGTATGTGACAACACTGTCAACCTTCCAATCATCGTGCGGACCATAAAGTGTTGTATCCTTATTTCCGTCTGATATAGCCCACATTTCATCTACACCAAGTTCCGTTAGGGACTCCAGACATTCCTCTAGGTAAAAAAAAAATACAAAAGATGAATTGGTGGTGCAATGCTCTGTTTTCATCATAACATCGAGATGGTCTTTTACTGATATCAGTTTGTGTAACAGCAGATCATTTTTATATCAAATAGTTAAAATAAAACAAATAACCACTTATCTCCTTGTGGACATGGACTCCTCGTACTCCTTTCGATGTTCTACAGCGTCGTGGGTATCGGATACTTATGGCATATTTGTTCATGTCTTCATCTCCCCAAATCTGAATTAGACACTTGAATCTCAATCTCATAGCTTTTTTGCTTTTGCGAAAAGATGTGATACTATTTGATACGCTGCGCAAAATCAAGACTAATTGTAACACAGTAATCTGAAGCATGAATCGAATTGCAAAGGTATCTTAATGTCAGCACAAGCAATGAGGTGCTGTCTACAAAAAAAAAATTCATTTGAATCCATCCATTTCGTCTCCTATACTTTTCCGGATGAGGATTTCATTGGACTAGCTTAAACTTAAAACATTTCTCCCTCTGTCATCAGTACAAACTTTTCAACATTCAAATACTCAGGCTTCCAGTGACTGCACAAAACATTTTCTAATGATAATGTTGGAAGGCTTGACTGCCATGTTTTCAATCAGGCGCCTGCTCTTTCCAACCAACATGAGACCTGCAGTTTTGCAATTTAAATTCATAGCTTCATCTATTTCCCTCTATTGTTTGTTTGATGAAAGTTTAGATGAGATTACACCTTTTCCGTGAATGCAATAAAAGTAGTGTACAAAATCATCCCAATTACATACGTCTGAATTTTCCTCTTAATTCTACCTTTATGGGTGGTAACTGCAGCTGTTGTCTGTTCTGTTGTGGTACTTGGGGCAGCTGTGCTTGAGGGAAGTGCTGTAGTAGGTGGTCGCACCGTAGTTGACGGTGGTGCTGTTGTGGATCTCAATGCCGTGGTTAAGGGCGGTGTTGTGGTTGATTTTAATACCGTGGTTGAGGGCGGTGCCGTGGTTGATCTAATTACCGTGGTTGAGGGCGGTGCTGTCGTTGATGGTAGTGCTGTGGTTGATTTAATTACCGTTGTTGAGGGCGGTGCCGTGGTTGATCTAATTACCGTGGTTGAGGGCCGTGCTGTCGTTAATGGTGGGGCTGTGGTTGATTTAATTACCGTGGTTGAGGGCGGTGCCGTGGTTGATCTAATTACCGTGGTTGAGGGCGGTGCTGTCGTTGATGGTGGGGCTGTGGTTGATCTAAATACCGTAGTTGCTGGTGGTAGAGTGGTCGATCTAAATGTTGTAGTTGACGGTGGTGCTGTGGTTGATTTCGATGTCGTTGTTGAAGGTAGAGCTGTTGTTGGTGGCGGGGCTGTTGATGATGGTGGAGTCGTCGTTGACGGCGGTGCAGTAGTTGATCTAAATGCTGTGGTTGATCTAAATATCGTGGTTGACGGCTGTGTCGTTGTCCTAAAAGGTGGAGTTGTTGACCTGAAAGGAGTGGTCGATGGGATTGCTGTAGTTGATCGCCTGGAAGTTGTTGGTCTCTGTGTGGTTGTAACCACAGGCGTCGTTCTTGTTGTTACGACTGTGGTAGTGACTCCTGGTATCAAATAATGCGTATTGAAGATAAGACAAGTAGTACAACCACAGGAAAGCAGAAGACACCTGACTGAGTGCAATTGAAATTTTAGGGGTTTTCCACTTAAACCTCCTGACAGATGACACTTTTCAACAGAATAAGCATCTAATCGCACAAATTAAAACTGATGAGGTGTTAATGCATTTCCTTTTAGAGCTAATAAGTAAAAGTCTTGAAAGAGATACTGGCAATTGTTTTACAGCACTTCCGTGGAATACAGATGTTCTTCTTGCGTTATAAATTTTATAAAAAGCTAAAGGTTCACCTGGCGTCGTGGTGCATCCAGGTATGGGCACACAGACCATCTTATATTTAATATCAGTACTGCTTTGAAAAACCAGCTTGCAAACACAACGTTTGCAGTCCTCTATGACCTCGTCTCCGGGCTGAAATAGGAAAAAAATGAAACACCAGTTGATTTTTTTTCTATTGAAATCCAAGTGCGAAATATTGACCTACCATCTTCAAAAATTAAGGGCATAATAAAATACCGGTAAGGAAATAATAAAAAAATCACTCTCTTTCAAAACTGTACCTGACAGAAACACAACATATAAAACTTAAATTACCCCATAAGTTTTATTCTCGTAAACACATGTTCCATTCGCACATGGTTGTTCAATTTTCACACACATGTACGTCTCCCAGGAAAAGCCGATGTGATATTCCAGAGATTTCTCACTCAGATCACCGCCGTAGTCTCTGAGATAGCCTTTAGTGCAATTGCATGGCGACGGATAATTCCCGTATTGGGCGAAGACGGGTTTACAGAAGATGTCCGTAGGGAAAGGAGGATCCTTGTCCTTCATTTCGTAGTTTTGGTATTTACATGGAATGGGTTTCACGACGTGACAGTTGTCATGGCAAATTTCTGTAGGAAGAAATAAAAAATAAGACTTTAAACAAAAAATTTGTACGTAAGTAAGTACATTGGTGACCAACTTTTGTCCGCATTATTTAAGTGCATTGAAATCACAACACATACATTCAAAGCCACATTACTGGAAGCTGCCAGCTGGCACTTTTTAAACTTAAATAGCTGAATTCATTTCCTTTACTCAGATGTGATGACAATTAATGCTCATAATCAGTAAACAAAATCTGATAATGCCACTGGCCAATAATTTCTGGGTTTTTTTCTTGTCAAATGTTATCGCGGAAAAATTGTACTTTTAATATTTTTTAAATAATTGGGCAGTGGTTTTCAAAGTATTACCTGGATAAGGAGTGGTGTAAGGTGTGGTGCTAGGGGCACGTGTAACTGTAATAAGGGAGAGTACACATTAAATTCATCATTCATCAACATCCGTGCACTTGTTGTGTATGAAAAAAAAATTCAACATTTAAAAAGCAATATTGTCACGAAACGACAAAGAGGTTCTTCTGTACGTCCTTGTGTGCGCGTCCTGGGCAGACAGTTCAAAATATGGGACAAAGGTTTTAAAGTACGAATGCGGATGAAGAGAATTCGTTTTTGCAATTTTCACTAAACTATACTGTCACAAAAGTCAATCTGTTTAAACTGAAATGCGTAGTTTTCTGTATGTGCGATACTCGCACGGAAACATTCGGTCAGAACATGAAGCTGAAATTATTTGGTGCATGATTTTTACGCATTGTACCAAAAAGGCACTTTTGTATTAGGTTGTGGAGATACGGACAGTTTAAGCAAAAAATACTTCAAATACTTGCCTGTTGTTGTGGACGGTGCGGTGGTTGTTGGTCCTTGAATAGTTGTAGGTTTTTCAGTTGTTGGTGCTGGAGTTGTGACTGTAATAAAAATTAAAATGTGAGCTGCCTTCACAAAAAGGATACAAAAGGTGAACGCGAATTGTATATTAAGATTGGCTATTGTTTTTATTCTCCCCTGAAGAGCTACAATCACCATGGGGACATTCAAATTCTGATGACCGAAAATCGCCGTAAGCACGAATACAGGGGAATATATTCGCTTTATCTACGAAAGCGTAAACATAGGGGCAACCTTTTCCGTTGCGATGCTAATAAATGAGAAGGGTCGACTGATACTTAGAATATATATTGCACACATACATAGTTCTTCATACCTATACAGGTGGGAAGATTGCTGTCATACACGCACACAAACCCGTATTTTGATGTCTGAAAGTTGTACAGACAGGTGCAGTTTTCACAGTCGCCCTTGATGTGGGAATAACCCTCCTGAAAATGACAATTAGAGAAGGTGGGGATGGACATCACATACTAGCCATGAAGCGCAGAGATTGCTTTCGAACGGCTTCAAAGCGAAGACATACTTTCCAGCATAAAAAGTTCATAATAAAAGAGTTTATTTTAAGGTTCTGCTTTATTGGCTTTACAGTGCTTTGCTTGATTGTAACCCTCCAAAAAAATCTTATCTTATACAGTGTATCTTTAAAAAAGAAAATCGAGATTAATTACTCTCTTTGTAGAATGTGACTAAATATTTTTGTAAATAGAATATGTAGTTTTGATAAGTACATCATCTTTTTCTTTTGACATCAGGAAATCCACATTTCAATCACTCATAACTGAACAGAAAGTGGTTATAATGGACCGTGCCTGAAGAGGCTTTGCACCAGAAGCATCATAGTTTTCACACCGTAAGGTATTAGGTTTACCGCCAAAATCACTAACTCAAAGACAACCACAGTTAGGAGCTTATTCTTGAAGCTGCCTATGCCCCGGTGTCCTTCAACATGCCCCCACTACTTCCAACGCAAACTACTGCCCTTATTCCCGTCGTTTTAATGGGTATCATTTAATTTTGGAGATTGCAGCAAATATTACACAATTCTGACAAAAAAACATCTCTGGACAGTATGAATTGAACACCAAGACAGCCATTTGGTGCAAAGCCATCTCTGACTTGGTCCATTAAACCAGTTTATGCTCATTCATATGTGATCGAAATTTGGGTTTCCTGGTGACTCTGGTGTCATAAGAAAGAGGAAATTGTAACAAAACGGTTAAATAAAACAGATGGATACAATTTACCAAAATAATTAGTCACATTCAAGAAACAAATATATTTATCTATTTCCTTTTTTAAAGCCACCCCGTGTAATACAAATCGAAGTTATTCAATGTTAACGACAAGAGCAAAAACGTAAGGACAAACGAACCTTCACCTATCCTACCTCGTTTTTATTAACTGCTCCAACAATTGTCACTCACCTCGTGATAATTACCATTTTCATCGGTGCAATCACAGTTTTCTTTAAGTCGTACACACATATATGTGCCGTAATGGAAGAAATATTCACTGTCAATATCGCCGTTAGGCCCATCCTTGGAATAACCGTCTTTGCATTTGCAATCCTTGTCATAACCCGGGATAATAGGGTTACACAAAAAGTTATTGTCGAATGGCCTGTTGCCTCCTACGTAGTATTGCTCGTCGCATTCTATCTCTTTGTCGACGTGGCAGTAGTCCGGGCAAACTTTTTAAAAATGACAAGAAATGCAACAAAATTACGACAGAAATTCCTGTTGTAGGCCTATATTTAAAACGTATGATTTGCTTCTCAAGTATTTAAGGATTCCCATTTTGGCTATAGCGTGTGATTCACATTCCATTTTTTGTACAAAAAGGAACAGAAGATTCAGATAGACAAAAAAATGGACAGAAGAGAAGTTGCAAAAGGGTTTTGAATGAGTGAAAGGCATCATTAAAGCAGCTATGAGTCCAAAGCTGGACCAAGGGAGGCCGCAATCTTTCTAGCAACTAAGGCTCGTTTGGTCGGACCTGTGCTTTGATGATTCACAAACGACTATGTAACGCAAGTGCTACGACTGCTTCGCTACCAACAAAATTAACACTCCCAAAGAACATGACTCTTTCCAACCGACTAGGGAGTGCTCCTGTTGAAAGGCGGATACAGGGCGCTCTTACGCCGACGTGACCTAACACACAGCTGCCAATGACGTCGGCTAAGATTTCGGCGTCGTGCACAGTTGGTTAGCCCTAAACACTTTATTGATGACAAGAAGTATGAGGAAACTAGGGACCTTCTATCAAAGCATGGGATCAGCACGACACTTCACTCAATTAATTATACCATTATGCCATTTGGTATAGAATCATAGTTATGAAATATGTAAAAAGAAAAGTGGCTTCAGGATTAATTTTACAATGCATTGTGTCGGATCCTATAATTAAAGCTTGTCTATAGTAAGGGTCTGATCTCAGCCCATATTTTTGTATCAGAAAAAAATGAAGAGGTTACGCTGTACTTGGTTTGCCGGGAGTGGTACTCAGAGGAGTTGTAGGCTGGGTCGTGGTCGTGGGTGCTTCAGTGCTCACAAATGGTGTTGTTGTGGCTGGTGTCGTTGATGGAGGGGCTATTCAAATACAAAATTAAATAGCAATGACTCAGCGATTTTCAATAATTTTAAACAGTCCTGCATATTAGAATTCAAACTTTGTAGATTCAAATGAAAGAGATAACTAAAAGGCACTTACGACAGAAAGGACAACAGATGTTTGGATCGTGTATGGGCTGTAAGAAAGTGAAATTCGTGAAATTATTAATTTCTGACAATTTGCAATGTCTATGGAAAAAAAACAGATATCTTGAATCACTTCCTGGATGAACTATTACTGTGAACTTAAAATGCCCAGCTTGAATGTGAATTAAACGACAAAAATAAAGGCAAGAATATTGATCAACGGACACAAATATTAAACGACATAAGAGAGTAAGTAAAACCTACCGAGCAATAAACAGACACGAAAATAAAATTATACATGTGACATCTAGTTTGAAAAGTTGACATGAGTGAAGTAAAAACAAAGAAAATAAGTACAGTGAAGTAGTCAGAAACACCAAGAAGGGACAAACACAAAGGTCACATGTTAAGGTAGAATATGGATCATTCTACAAATTGGGGTCGTGGTTTTTCTGTCCCTGGACATGATTTTTTTAATGATTAGAACTCACTGTTTAATATCCAAGACGGTGTATTGTTAAATTTCCAATAAGTACCTGCCACACGAATGAAAATAGTCTGAAATCATTGTCAGTGACGTATCCCTTGTCAAAATACACATGTCAGGGATAACAAGGACGGAAAATGTCACACGTAGGACCCCACATTTATAAAATGACCCATAATCTATTCATTTACTGTACTGACGAAGAATGAATACTCACAGCAATCAGTATGGACAAAAGGAATGTCAAGTTTGGGACTATTATTATTTCACCAAATTTTTTTCAGGCTGGACGATAGTTTTAAGCGCATTAAAGTCCTTTAGAACTTTAAAAACCGGTTTCCGCCCACCTCTTCCGGCTGTGCCTCACTCATTTTTGGGAAACTTGGCATGCACAAAAAGCTTCATTTGTCATTACAAATGTGAGGACCGAATTCAACCACGACTACTAAGTACTTACGAACGATCGGATGGTACAAATCGCCATATAGAAAAAAAGTAAATAGAAATGAGGAATTCCGGTTTTTTTTGTTTAAAGAATACTGAGTTCTTACTCTCTTTAGTGATTAACAAATGATAAAATTTTGCTTCTTCTTGTACTCTGTCGGAAACGAATTTACCTGATATATCATGAACACTTATAGGTCTGCAGCATCCTCTGACACAGTAATTTAAATACACTTAATGGAACGACAGACAAAGACGGGGTCATTCTGAAAATGCCAGCATTGCATCACATAGTTCTAAAGTTTCTTACGTTTGGACATGTAAGGTCGCCGCACTGGGTCACATTGCACACCACATTCTTCGACTCTTCGCATACACAGACTGTGCACTTGTTGGGCGACCACGTTTCACCGATCTAAATGAGGTCGAGTCGTACAAAGTTGTAAAAGTTATCAAATCGGTATTTTCAATATAAAAAAAACCATTAACAATTCTGGAAACACTATTTATAAAGCCATCTTCTAAAACAGTTTTGCCCAAACCAACTTTTCAATAAGTGTCACTTATAAACTGCCTTTTGTTACATGTTTTTACAAATATTTTGTTTTGAACTCAAATACATTTTTTTCTTGATTGGAAGTTTTGTTTCACGCACCTTTCTGTACACCAAGGGGGGATCGTGTTCAAATCTACAGCCATCTATAATAGGCATAATGAAAAATAAAAAAAATCAAAATTTATCCACAATATTTCACTTGAAATACAAGTTGCCAAACAATGTACCTTGAATGAGGAAGACGTTCCCTCGTTTAGTTTTCAAAACATGAACTCTTTCAAAATAAGACCATACAAAATGAGGCATTAGTGCACAGAACAAGTAATCAATCTAGTCCAATCTCTTTGTTTATGTAAACAAACTGACAATGTTTAATTTTTCAATGAATCTTTTATTCTTGTAACCAACATTCGAAGAGATAAACGAGGTAATATTAACGAAAATGGCTATGAACCACTTTTGCTTGGATTTATCTGTCCCCACGGTTTTTGATGGAAAGCGTCTTTCTTGTAGAAAGAGAATATACCTATTGGAACGCAGTGGCAACAAATACGGTCATTCGGGAACTCGTTAACCAGTTTTTCCTGTTGTAGAGAAAATTGAATAATAAAGCAACGAGTGATCAAATTTACCATTCACCATTAAGTTGAACATTTTAGAAAAAGAACATCCATCAATTAATTGCAATGACATATGATGTGTTTTCTCATCCAAGCATCAGTCACATCACTCAACAGTTCTTGTTTAATTCAGATAATTAACAATTTGCTCCATTATTGAGTCAGATCAATCAAATAATTAATTAAGGAACGTCTAAGTTAATTTGAAATGGAATGTGCACCTTGCCTCCACGGTGTTTTCCATAGCATGGCAAGAAGGTTCTGCCCAGCACATCCGTGCAATTAAACAAAGCCTTAGCAACAACAGCAATTTCCGCAAAAGTGAGCACGTTTGCGCTTTACTGATAAGCTGCATTACGAAAATGTGGTTTAGTACTGCTACAGTGAAATGTGACATTTGAAACAAAATGAAAAAGAAAACTCTCAGTGGAGAGTAACTTACGCCGACAGGACAACTGGGGATGTGGCAGTATTCGCCACAGCTTACGTTACATGCTTCTTTGCTCTCCCATTTACACATGATGCATTCCTCTTCGTACCATACCGTGTCATTCTTCACAAAAGGAAAAGATTTTGGTTTATCAGACTATACTGCCCTATCTGAGAAATTGATATCAACTTATAGACACATTGTGCTCAATCCTATATTGCAAGTAGACCCAGAGGGTTCAAATGACTCTAAACAATCTGGCCCCTGAAACACACACACTGAAAACTACAATAAAAAATAGTCAAAACTGATTTAGCTTAACTGAAAATATGAATTCTTTACCTATTACTCCAACTTACATAATGATCCAGATATTCACACAGACAATCACTGACACATTTTTCGCCGTCCCAGTATTGGCCCTGAGGGCAGCTGCAGCCTGGAACACACTGGACAGGACATGGACGCAAGGGATGATCGCATGTACGGTTGCATGCACATTCCTGGTATTCCATTGGTCTGCAGTCTTAAATAAAAGACGGCGAAAGTGAACATCAGTTTTGGTCAGCTAAAAACTGATTCCCTTGAACCTTTCGGCAAGGCTCTGTAGAAACTTTAAGAACGTGAGGCAATTAATATTTTCTACGATTGTTGCAAAGATGGTGGACTTTTTTGGACCTATATCAACTGATAAATAATCTTGCAAGCAATTTACCTGATACCCCATAGGGCGAAAAATAATTGCACTTTGTTTTTACAGAGTAAAAATAAATGCTACTTTTCTTAGGGAGTAGTGGGTAGGATAAACTTACACAAGGGTGCGGGCAGGATTACTTCATTTGCTTTATTTTGAACTGTTATAGTATGTTTCAACTTATTTATTTGGATTTTTACGGGTAATGAAATTAAGGTGTCCTCCAACATGCACGGGTAATTTAGCCCGTAGGTCTGGGAGGCCAAGGAGAAGATAAATTAACGTAAAAGGAGAACCCAAATATAAAAGTCCAGGTAGACATCTCACATTAAGCCGTGACCGAAAACTTAATTCACAAGCTGACGCCATATTGTAATGCCAGGAAAAGGCACTGTATGATGCATGATGGGTTCAAATGAATCAAAAAATTTTCTACCTGGAACACACTTGCAGCACTCGCCCGGTTTTTCCACTAAAACTTCTCCTTCTGGACAGTGCAGATTGCAAGTCTTGATCAAATTCGCTGGGTCGTCAATATCTACAACTGACTGGTCGCATATGGCCGAGTGACAGTCGTCTATGATGACTGTTTCCCCATACTTCGATGAAGAGTGAAAAAAAGTGTGACAATCACTGGAAAGTCTTGCAAAGACGACTTCAAGATTCCCACTGGAAATTTAAGTGGCTCATGAAAGCATCATTTTGTGTGAAAAAATCCTACTTCTCAAAGAATGTTAATGACAATATTTCAGACACAGTTGATCAGACTCCTTCAAAAAGCGAATTAATGCATAATTTGATAAGAGTACTAAACACTGCACAAGCTATACACTTAAGGAATTTTCCTTTATCTACAACTTCTTTGACGTAAAAATCAAAATATTTCTGAATAATTCTTGGTTCAAAACTTGATTCATTGGAGCGATCTTTTAATAAATGTTTAAAGATGAATAAACGTGATACAGAGGTTCAAAACGTAAATTAAAAAATCTGCATGAATGCACACTTTCACCTGATAGAATTGACCGTTGAAATAACAAGGACATTTTTCTTTTTTTATGCAAGTGTTGTTAAGCAGCACTTGGCCGTCTGGGCAACTGCAGCCTGGCACGCAGGTGCTACGGTCGCAATCGATGATGGTAGGTGGTTGTCCACCAGGATACTGAGCCATGGCCTGACAATCCAAATGGCAACTGCAGTCTTTATAGACAAGTTCATCAGGACAGTGATCTGCAAAAAGATGGAACAAAGAGGAAACAATGTGAGGCATTTGTGACTACGGTGGATTTTTCTCCAAAGTAAATTTGAAAATACAGGAACTGTGTCTATCAAATGGAATTTGATATCAAGCAATTCCATATCTCGTCGATATTGGGTAATTAGGTGTATATGTGACACTTGTTGATGTTGAACTCAAAAATAGGCATTACAAAAACCGGGTTCATGATGTGTCCTATAATGTTTCCGTGGTAACGACATGTTCTGAAAATCACTCGAGACCACGCTTACCTGGTGATGTAGTCACTGTCTCTGTAGTAGTACCAACTGGAGTAGTGGACGGTATCACTGTGGTACTTGCTTCCGGGGTCGTCGGTTCGCAACCATAATATACGTCATGACAACACTGCAGTCGTATCACGTAGTCAAGGCATCTTCTTGGGAAGTCTGTCTGGTCAACGTGCCAACAGCGGAGCCCCTCTGCACGACTGCAAGATACCTGCTGTCCGGATTCTGCACTGGACGTATCTTTATTCGATTTCAGGGCACATCTGATGTCCGATGGTACCTCGCAGAAACTGTACAACTGTCTCAGCTCACTGATCAGCTCAAATTCGTAGCTGTCGTCGATAACTTTTTTGCCGTCGACTTCGTCATCCAACCACTCAGTCCAAGTGCACTCTTTTTCATACCTGGGAATGCATTCTGGTAGGCATGCAGACGGGGAACACAATGTCAATATCGGTTTTAAGTCAAAGGCATAACTAGAATGGTTTTTTGAGGGGGGGGGCACCAGGGAGTTCACAATTTTTTAAAAAGGGCACTGAAAGAAACTGAACTTTAGATTGTAAATAGGGTTAACACATTTCGAAATTTCAACTACGGACGGGGGGGCAACACGGCCACGGACTTTATCCAGAGGGAACGTGTCCCGTGCCTCAAAGTTACGCTGGTGACTAAAGTGCATTCCTAGAAATGATGAATAACCGATAGAGTGCTCGCAGCATTATGGTTGCAGTTAAGTCACCTCAAAAGTATCTTCATTTATTTCAAATAAAAACACATAAAATCGTTCATCAGTCATCCTCACAACTAATTTTACAAAATATAATATCAGTGTCATTGTTTCAAACTAGCGCAAAACAGCATTAGAAAATACACAAAAGGCTTGTACTCGTACTTTGGAATTGCCCGCACCTTTACCTGTTGTCGATGGAACAGTAGTGAGCTCAGTTGTCGTTCGTTTCGTCGTTGTCACTTCAGGTGTTGTAGTAATTACAGTAGTTATTATTCTCGTGGTTGATGGTTGTGTTGTTGAGGTAACAGTGGTAACTTCGGTTATTTCTTTCGTTGTTGACTCCTTTGTAGTCGACGCCTCTGTTGTGGATGCCTCAGTAGTTGGTGCTGCTGTAGTCGTTTCCCCTGTTGTACCGAATAATGTATAATGCAGAGAGTAAAATGATTCCTGTCAAAACTTGACGCTAGTCTGTAAACTGCTCAATTTTAAAGCGTTCACGTTGATTTATCTAAGCAGTTTTCTCCTGAATAACGAAGAATTTGGTCCACCTGAAAATACACTTAAGTTTTGTAACTATCAAACTTCCTTACTCGTTTCTTCGCATCCAAGTCAATTTTTTTCCTTTTCATTTGAAACTGTCCATAAATGGAAGTCAGGAATAACGCTTTTAAAGGTGGACACAAGATCTTGCCCCCTCTGGTTCAACAGATGGCAAAACAACGGTCGACTGTGATGCCAAAAACCAAGGAATTCTAAAGATGCACCGCTCATTCGTGAACTGCCTCAGAAAAACATTATTTTACCGTGATCATGCTCACGAACCATCCTTCTTTGTTCCCATTTCCTCAAAGGTAGTAACTCCCATCAAAATGTAAAATTAAACGTATCATACCTAATTCCTCGCAGCCATTGAAGATCACTTTGTAACCATCTGGGTTTGAGGTAATAATGTAAACCCTCAGTCCTGACACATATGGCACACTCGTGGGCAGATGGATCTTGTTGTTTATTTTGCCGTCAAAAGTCCCTATGGTGTTTTCGTCTACAACAGGGAAATAGTGTTGCCGGTCACCCGGCTGAAACTTGAAGGCGACGGTTACATCTCCAGATAGGCCCCGCTCAGTTTTGATTATAACAGACGTGACCTTAACCCGTGGGCTGAAGGTGGCTTCCAAGTACGATCCATCATATCGGGCATCTGTGTCATCAGGTGGATTAATAGGGCGCCACCACTCTTCAGGTGTAAGTCCACTTTCTGAGTCCGACTCTTCGCGTGTTACGGCCACAGGCTGGTAGGTGTCGAGATTTTCTGCGCATTCCTCTGGAGTTGTTGACGGGGGTGGTGGCGTTGTTTCTGAAAATTCAAACACAATTCCATCACAACCCTTGTTCAGGATCACACCTTCTGTGTCTCAGTTTTGTGCAAAGATGACATATTTCACAAGATATGCCTGAATTTACGTACATAAATATAGAAGGGGTACCGCGTTGTTAAAACAAAATTTTTTTTCTGCTTTGATATGAACGTTATATTCATAAATATCTAAGCCAGCGGTTTTTTAAGCGCTGGGTAGAGGTGCAAGATCTTCTTGTGACACATAACTCATGAGCTATTATGACCTACTCTGGAAAAAAATTGCGTTTGTCTTGATTGCCCAGTATCTGCCAACGCGTACATGAACATATAAACCAATACTGAGAAATACATTTCGAATACATGCCATACACGCATATGGTTTTTGAATATTAGGCCCTAAAAGCCTTATGAACTAGTTACGGTTGTCCAATAGGTAAACATTACGCTTGCACGTATGCATCTCTATGTGGAAAGACCCCCAACACGTTGACAAGTTTTCCAAGATGACAAATGCAATTTCCACCTGTTGTTGTCTCCACTGTTGTTGTTTCTTTTGTAGTTGCCTCGGGTGATGTGGTGACAACTGTTGTTGTAACCTTCTCAGTGGTTGACGGTTGTGAAGTAGTAGTAGTGGGTGTCACTGTAGTTGACAGCCGAGTTGTTCTCCTTTCTGTAGTAGACGGGGCTTCTACACATAAAAAATGCGTACATTATATTGGCTAGATATCCGTTATATCGCCCGAAGGTGGAATCTCCTTTAGCGAGTACATCTGTTACAGATGTCATCATCAGGTAGATTAAATGAATGCTTTCTGCTGTTGTGGGGCTCGGATCATCCTGTACGCAGTCTCAAGTCCGTGTTGACTCGCGATTTCCGTGCCTTAGACATGATTTGGGTCACATAGGCAAAGGAATTCCACTACATGCAGCCAAGTGCTCAGGACTCGCACTTGAGACAAGTGCCATAATTTGACTCTGGAGTCTCGACTACAGCACTGATAAATCATAACAGTTTATGATGAAGCACTCTCCATAGCTAAGTACAAATAACTAAATAATGCACCAATTTCCGACAATATATTGCACCATTCATTCAAAGGTTGTCCAATTTTTCTTTCTTCACTGGCTGTACAAGAAAATGGTGCAAAAAACTACGGGCACTGTAATGAACCTGGAAAAACAGCAATGATTTTTTACCTGTTGTGCTTTCTTCAGTCGTGCTCAGAGCGGTAGTTGTTTCTTCCGTTGTCGTTGTTTCTGGGGTTGTCGTGTACACCACAGTGGTTGTCACCTCCTCAGTTGTAGAAGGGGTAGCGGTGGTCGAGGGTACAACATAAGTAACTGTTGTACTCACAGATGTTGTTCTGGCAGCTGTTGTTGAGGCTTCTGATATTTGTGATAAAAAACACAACTTTCAGCGTTGTCCTTGCAACTCATGCATGTATACCTACCTTTATGGTTTCAGGTAAGTGCTCAACATGTTTCCTCCGTCCCATACAAAACATCAGTTTTTCTGTTATTTACATAATCATCACAACTGTAAACATTCTTGCGGGTATTCTCTATCCAGATTCAGAAAACAGGAGAATGATAAAAAAACACCCCAAAATTCATAAATGTCATCAAGGGCAAAGCCTTGCTGTTACGTATGGATTAGAAGGACACTTATAATCACGGGTTGAGTTCGGATATTTCCACATCAAGTAACAGGCAGATAGGAGGAAATAGGACGTGCCACTTGGTCCACATCACTTTCCCAAAGGAGGCAAGCTTCTTGGCTTTTGCACACAACAGAGACGGACGATTCTTGGTATTGTTCAATTCCTAGTTACCTTGCACTGCGACAGACCATCAACGTTAACAAACCCTCAAAGCTTAAGCATTCCGCAAAATGTTACCCCCCCCAAAAAAAAAACAGTTTAGTTGAATATCCTCCCTTGTCCTGAGTTACCACCTTCCGCTGAATGTTGTTTTGATTACATGACTGATTAATGTATGATTGATGTAGACACCTTTGGTGTCAGGATTGTACATGTGCCCTGCATTTTCAACCCTTATTAGTTCAGTAAAATGAACTGTAGTTACAGCCTCTCCCCAAAGTGACAAAAATAAATAAAGTTACTATTATGTCTGAAGGAAATAAATGTCACATTCTGAAAAACTTATGCTGCAGCCCAGGGAACTTAATTTACGACAATGCTTATTTTAACTTAAGGTTTGTTATTATTGTTTTCAATCACAGTCACATTAATTCAACTTCTAGTCATTTGCACTTATTAGAAGTGACTGACACGATACAGTGGAAATGTGATTCCTAAATCTTAGAGTATGGTGAAATTGCAAAACATCCTTTTGACAGAGAAAGTAACTATATCAATTTTTTCAACTTTTTAAATGTTTTATTCTATGCCATTTTTCCCTCTACAAACTCCACTACTCGTCTTTAATTATGGGAGCATTTTACCTGAATAGAGCATCACACTGATACTCTTTCCACACAAAAACTGAAATTTATCATTTCAGTTTCGCGTGTCACTAAAAACACGTGTCACTTAATAGCGGTACCTGTTGTAGATTGCACAGTGGTTGTTTCCTTTGTGGTGGATTCAGGAGTTGTGGAAACAACTGTGGTTATTTCCTTAGTAGTTGACGGCTGTGCAGTTGTTGATGGCTGTGCAGTAGTTAAAGGTGCCTTAGTTGTTGAAACCCGAGTGGTTGACTTCTCCGTGGTACTCGGAGCAGCTAGAGAGCAAAATGACTATATTTTTCATTGGAAACTCATATTAAGATAACTTCGTTCAAAAAACCCAAGTAACTTTGACAGTCCTCATATCAAGTAAGAATTCTATCAGAATTTCAACACATTCGATTTCGAATTTAAACCAGTATTGTACCAGACGTAATCAGTGACCACATTTTTGATCATTTTTTGGCCAATGAAAAACATTGCGTCGAAATCCTTTCTTCAAATTTATGAATCACTTTGGTTGACTCTCCCAAACTGACGTGAGCAAGTGTGTTTTTCCCTCACCTGTGGTACTCCCAACCGTTGTGCTCCGCACATGTGGTTGACTCCTCTGTGGTTGTTGATTCCGGTGTGGTTGTGTACACAACTGTGCTTGTCACCTCCTCAGTGGTTGACGGTGCAGCAGTACTGGACGGCACCGTTGAAGTCACAACAGTTGTCGATACGGTGGTGGTAGCTGCCGTCGTCGATGCCTCTGTATTATAAAAGAAAATGTTGTTCATTCCGTCAATGCAGTCTTGCATTGTCTTACTCATTACAGTTTCTCGAATTATTTGAATATACAAATAACTGAATCAGTCAAATGTACCGATTAAATTGAAGGGGTCTGTAAAAAATGCTACATAGAGACAGTGTATCATTTTGTCAATCTTTTTTCATTGTGTATTCTATAAAAATTGAATAAGATACTGTCCTCAATAATTTTACATTCGACATAAAGCAGAACTGTATTTCATTTGTGGCTAAGACAGTTATTGTATCCAGATTTAACGAGAAAATTGGATTTGAATTCCGACCATTTCATTTCTTCAAACGTGAGTTAGTAACATGAGGCTACCTGTTGTAGTTTGCACAGTTGTTGTCTCCTTTGTCGTGGATTCAGGAGTTGTGGAAACAACTGTGGTTATTTCCTCAGTAGTTGACGGCTGTGCAGTGGTTGATGGCTGTGCAGTAGTTGACGGTGCCTTGGTTGTTGAAACCCGAGTGGTTGTCTTCTCCGTGGTACTCGGAGCAGCTATGGACCAAAATGACTATATTTTTAAAATCCAGACACATACTAAGATAAATTCGATCAAAAAACTGAAGTAACTTTGACAGTCCTAAAATCAGATAAAAACTGTTTCAAAATTTCAACACTTTTAGTTTCAAATTTCAGCCTGTATTGATGCCAGCCGTGCTGTAAAACTGCAAATTAGTCTTTCTACAGACTGAGACAGTGGCCAGATACTTGACCGTTCTGTTGCCTGTGACAAAGGTTTTATCGAAAACATTGATCAAATTTATGAATCACTTTAGTTCACTTTTCCGAAATGGACGTAAACAGTTGTGCTTTTCCCTCACCTGTGGTACTCTCAACCGTTGTGCTCCGCACTGTGGTTGACTCCTCTGTGGTTGTTGATTCTGGTGTGGTTGTGTACACAACTGTGCTTGTCACCTCCTCAGTGGTTGACGGTGCAGCAGTACTGGACGGCACCGTTGAAGTCACAACAGTTGTCGATACGGTGGTGGTAGCTGCCGTCGTCGATGCCACTGTATTATAAAAGAAAATGTTCTTCATTCAGTCAATGCAGTCTTGCATGGTCTTACTCATCACAGTTTCTCGAATTATTTGAAAACAATGAACTGACTCAGTCAAGTGCATCGTTTAAATTGAAGAGATTTCATGATAAAGAAAAAATAGTTACAGACAGACGAAGTGTACAGTATTATGAATGTTTTCTTCATTGTGTATTATATGTGCAAGAATTATTCATGAACACTTTCTTGTTTTTGACTTGGTCCCGTTACACACACCAATTATAACCTAAAGGAGGGGTGAATCCAGAAATTTCTCCGGAGGGGGAACAGATCATAGATATTTTTTTCCTGCTTTCTAATTTTTTAGGACAACTGGGGACGACGATGAAACATTACATGACATAGATTCTTTAAAATAATATTGGTGCACTTCCTTTACTAATTCTTTGTGTGATTTTCCATATTTTCCCCTTTTCTTGTCTCAGAGCAGAGGTGGTGATCGACCCCCCCCCCGAACTGCGGCTGTGAAGCATAGTGCAATGAAAAACCACCCCACGGGTAGATGGTAAAGGCACATCTTACCTGTTGTGGAATAAAGGGTTGTTGTCTCTTTTGTTGTTGACTCGGGAGTGGTAGAAATTACCGTCGTTACCTCCTTGGTGGTTGACGGCTGGACAGTTGTGGAGGGCTGTTCAGTTGTAGAAGGAGCCTCTGTAGTTGATACACGAGTAGTCGTTTTCTCTGTAGTACTTGGGGGAGCTAGGGAACAAATTAGTCAAATTTCAGTGGACACTTTGTTAGAGGACACTGATAAGCAAGACACTCTTCAAACTCAAATGCAGACGGTGAAGTGGCATCGTCTAACGTGGAAGCTTCCACTACGCTCATCAAAAGGTGAACATTAATTCCAATTTTCAGAGGTCTCTGTCAGCCCCTATTGTTAGTAGCTGATTTTAGAACTGGTAGGTACAACTGTTTTGCCTGGAATTACTCAACTAAGGAAAAGAGTAAATTTCAGATACCCGTTGGGGTTTCCTGTGATGTTGTTGCCACAGTTGTTGTCTCTTTTGTAGTAGTTGCCGTCGGAGTTACGGTTGATGTTACTGTTGTTGAGACTTTTTCAGTCGTTGACGGAGCGGCTGTAGTTGACGGGGTGGTTGTTTTCAAAGTCGTTGATATCTTTGTTGTCAATTCTGTTACAGGTTGGATACAATACAAAGCGGTGCTAACAAGGTATGTATTTAAATTGTGTTATATAATTAGTATATTACTTTTTGAGTTAAACCTTTTTCAAATTGATCAAAAGATTTTTCATATTACTGACTGATTTTAAAAAGTTCTCTCCTGCCAAAAAAACATAGTCTCCTTTTACTAAACATATTGTCTCCAGAGCTCCAGCACAAATGTCCTTGACCAAAGACGAATACATCATTTCAGCTCTAATCAAGTTCGTCTTCCTTTACTACCTTACTGCAGATTGAGCGTTTGTTGGAGTGTTAACGAGTGATTTTAATGTAAGACTTCTCAGTGCCAGAACAGTGTGCTTCTGTTGTTTTAGGGACTCTGCTTAATATGTGAGATTGCAAATATTTCTCACACGCCTATCCTCGCAGTAGAGTAAATTTCTTATAATCCCTGTTCGAGACCTTAAATGAGCACCTCAATTACCACACCGTCCAGGCTCCCGAAACGTTCCCTAACGACTACACGGTGGGAAATATCCCATTTCAATTGTAACTAAACAAGCATACCTGTAGTGGACGGTGCCTTTGTTGTAGATGGTGCCTCGGTGGTAGTGGCTGCTTGGGAAAAGGGCATGAATGTATCAAAAACGCACACCATAACGACTGACAAAATGTTTCATGGAGCTGGGAAAGGCCCTTTGAAAGAAAGGGAATACATGTGTCAAAAAGTGTACAAACAGTCATTTATGTCTGGAGAAAAGTTGCCAATCTCACAACAATTGACAGAATGTATCAGACAAATATGAAGGTCCCTTTGAAAGAAAACAGGTTTTTATTCCTTTCATAGCGTATTCTAAGAGTTAAGAACAAGGCAAAGACCGAGAGCAATTCATACCTTTTTCTATTTCATACAAATGTACGGGTCGAAGCTTATTACTAATAAAGTACCTTCGTGTTCACAGCCGTTGAAGATCACTTTGTAGCCATCTGGATTTGACGTGATGATGGACACTTTTATTCCCGTTACAAGTGGCATACTGGACGGCATAGGGATCTTGCTGTCCGTTTGGCCAGTAAAGATTGTGGAACCGTCGTCGCCAACTAACGGCACGTATGGCAACCGGTCACCCGGCTGAACCTTGAAGGCGACAGTTATATCCCCAGGTGGGCCCTGCTCAATTCTGATGATAACGGATGTGATTTCAACCCGTGGGCTGAAAGTAACTTCCAAGTACGATCCACTGTAAGGCGAATTCACGTCATCAGGTGGATTGGTCGGGCGCCACCAGTCACCCGGTGTTAACATGCTGTCTGAGTCAGACTCTTGGCGTGTTACCGTTACTGGCTGGTAAGTGTCAAGATCTTCTGCGCATTCCTCAGGGGTCGTGGACGGCGGAAAAGCAGTTGTCACTGAGATGATACAAATTGGGGAAAAGGAACATTTCAGAATACAAATATACCAATTAATTTAGAAATTCTGCCAACAAATATGTAAAGGGTACCAAAAAACAGCTAATACATACAGAAAAGAATCACTTAAATCTCGAAGGAATAAAACATCGTTGAAGAATATGGCGTTTGAAGGAAGGGGTAAAGCTCCTCGAAGATTGACAAAGCATTAAGCAACAGGAAATTGACAAACACTTAATAGCGGAAGGACTCAATGCCAAGGTATTTTCACGTGCGTTGTTTATTTGTATCCCCTTCCTCCTTTAAGTTTCACTAAGTTCACTTTTTCTTTGCTGTTTTTACTCATTCTAATGGTATGATTAACTTGTTTTTTTCCTTGCAAATCCTGACTATTTTTTCGGATGCACTATGTCTCAATTCCACTGATATAAAAGTTCAGCTGTGTATGATGAATTCTCAGAGGTTTCTTAGTTTTCGAATATCACAATCAACTTTTACCAGTTAATTAATATGAAGCCAGGCTCATCTGATACAAGTGGATAGGATTTGAGGGTAAACTGCGTGTAAAATAATCCTTACCTTCTGTTGTCTGGATTGCTGTCGTAGTCTCCTTTGTAGTTGCCTCGGGAGTTGTGGTAAGAACAGTAGTTGTGACTTCTTCGGTTGTTGAAGGCTCCGCCGTGGTTGACGGTGCTTTAGTTGACAATCGAGTTGTTGTCACCTCTGTAGTTGAAGGGGCTTCTGAGGAAATTGTCATAAGTTTTTAAGCAAGATACAATATACAACGATATCCTGATCGGTCAGGGTCATCTCACAAAGCCTTTAGTGTCAGAAATGTTATTAATTTTCCATACATGTAAGTTCTAAGCTGAGTATGTAAGCTGCATTTCCGGCTGTCTTTTCAGCTTGTATAATGCGGATCATGGATGTATCGTTGCAGCAACTGGAAACTGTAAAGCTAATGCGATTTATAGAAACTCTCTGTCTTCCATTAGGAAATAGCAAGATTAAACACAGGAGATAATTTTCTTTTCTTTACTTGTTGTGCTTTCTTCTGTGGTACTCCGAACAGTAGTTGTCTCCTTCGCTGTAGTTGCCTCAGGAGTGGTAGTGTAAACTACTGTGGTGGTAACTTCCTTTGTAGTTGTTGGCGCAGCAGTAGTGGAAGGCACAGTTGAAGTCACAGTCGTCGATACCACAGTAGTGGTAGAGGCTTCTGAAACGATAATGGTATTCCGCAGTATAAAATGAGAAAAATGCAAACCGCTTAGAAACAAAATGCAATATTATGCCTCAGGCTTTAAAATACCTGTCGTTGACGTCACAGTTGTAATCTCCTTTGTTGTCGATTCAGGAGATGTGATCACCAGTGTCGTCACTTCCTTTGTTGTTGAAGGCTGGGCAGTTGTTGATGGTTGAACAGTAGTTGATGGCTGAGTGGTAGTTGATGGTTGGGCAGTTGTTGACGGAGCCTCTGTAGTCGTCACACGAGTGGTGGTCCTCTCTGTTGTACTAGGTGCGGCTATCAAAGCAAAAAGAAACACCCCTGTAAACTCACATCTGCAAGAAACACTGTGTTTCATAAAAATAAATACTGCAAGGTTCTCAATTTTCTGCAACAAAATTGGACGTTTGACTTAAATTAACAGCTCTTATTTAAAGATGGGGCATGCTACACCGAGTAATTCACCTGTTGTACTTCCTTCTGTAGTGATCCGAATGGTTGTTTTCTCCTCAGTTGTAGTTGTTTCTGGAGTGGTAGTGTAAACAATAGTTGTTACCTCTTCAGTAGTGGACGGCGGAGCAGTGGTCGAGGGCACAGTTGAAGTGACGGTCGTCAATACAACAGTTGTTGAAGCCTCTGTTGTTGAAGCCTCTGCGTATGGTATACAAAAACCATGAGATGATCAATCCCATCCCGGACCTAGCTCAGCTGATGACAATGTACTACTTGCTTGGTTTGAATTTCGAAAAATCAATTTCAAATCTAGACATTCGTAAAATTGAAGATTTTCTATAACAGGTATATCCAATAATATTGCTTTTTTCTATAGGCGTATTTTCAAAGACTTAAATAGCTGTACTCTAATGAAATTCATACAGGCCGGAGTTTTCTTAATTTTTTGAAATAACAATTAACCGACTCAGTCAAATACATAGTTTAAATTTAAGGGATCTTTAAAAAAGAAAACCCAACCTATACAAACAGACGAAGTGTACGATTTTTTGAAGGATTTTTTACTGTGTATTCTATGCAAAATTTCGTCAACATTTTTCACGAAGATACGCTTTGGTCCAAAATCATGAGCTTTTCAAATGTCTGTTTTTAGCAAAATTAAATTGCAGTAACATTACTTTAGACTAAGAGATGCTAAACACTGGGGAAATAAGCGTTTGAAAGAGAGACCAAGTTCAAATGCGATTTTTTTTCGAAAAGCCTTATTCTAGTGATTTCAAAAAACTTGTCCCTTCGTGAACAGACCGACGATTTACTTCAATATTATCATTTATTTTGTATTTGGGATGAAGCAGAATTGTTCATTGATTGCCGCCAAGACTCGTATTCTATCAACTTGTACCCAGAAAATCGTATTTGGATTCGCAGCATTTCATGTCTTCAAAGTTAGTTAATAAATAACGCTACCTGTTGTAGTTTGCACAGTTGTTGTCTCTTCTGTAGTGGATTCAGGAGTTGTATAAACAACTGTGGTTATTTCCTCAGTAGTTGATGGCTGTGCAGTAGTTGATGGCTGTGCAGTAGTTGATGGTGCCTTAGTTGTGGAAACCCGAGTGGTTGTTTTCTCCGTGGTACTTGGAGCAGCTATGGAGCAAAATGACTATATTTTTAAAATCGAGACACCTATCAAGATAACTTCGATCAAAAAACTGAAGTAACTTTGACAGTGCTACAATCAGATAAAAACTGTATCAAAAATTCAGCACGTTTAGTTTCAAATTTCAGCCTGTATTAATGAAAGCTGTGCTGACAAACACTGCGTCGAAATCCTTTCTTCAAATTTATGAATCACTTTGGTTGACTCTCCCGAATTGACGTGAA
>NW_019091707.1:263032-275695 GCF_001949145.1 Acanthaster planci | reverse complement strand
CACTTGTATTTAAAGTCTTGTTTCTTTTTATTACTTCAAAAGAGTCTCAGTAGTACAATTGTTTACTTGTATTCATCAAGTCTGAACATCAAGCATTTTGCAACTGTGAAACAAGTATATGTAGTTGAAATGTAACCTTTAGCAAGTATTTCAAGAGTTTGAACATGTTTCTGTAACTTTTAAGTAAACATTAGTAATGCACAGGTATTGATGACACTACTTGGCACACTCAGCAATTTGACATGTACAAATTATGTGTTTTCTTAAGTTTAGAAGCAACATTTTCTGTCAGAATGGTAACATTGAACTGTTTTAGCACTTCATATCTCAAAGATACTTAAGACTAAAATACACTATAAAAGGATTTTCAAAGAATTGTCCTTGTAGTCATCAACAAGACAAAGAGAATAAACTTTGGGGACATCTTCATGTGTAATATTATACCAAGAGGGAAAGCCTGGAACTTGACTGATGACAGTGCCTCTATACCATTCTTCCCCATCATCGGTGTTCCAAAGATCAGAGACTTTTTTGCCAACTAGCAAGGAGATTGTCAGATATTCATTGTCTGGTGTCTTCTGCACAGAGTGGGAAGAAAATACAGACTTTGCAGCATTGATCATTTTTGTCAAGTGCGACAGAATTTCAGATAGAGGCTTGTCCAATCGTTTAGTTGAATTTGGCACAGATGCAGTAAAATGAAAACCCTTATCACCTTCCATGCACTGATTTAGCATTTCCCTCCTGAAGCATATCTGTTTCTTTACTGCCTCAAACTTCTGGTTTTTTTTGTTTTCTGTGTGTCTAGGTACTCTACCATCTGCTCTTCTGATTGCCAGAGCCCCGTTTCTGCAATGTCAAGAGTTAGACATTCTTTCTTTGCAAGTAATAGCAGACGACTATCTTGTAGAGTCTTAGCTTTCTCTGCTTGCTGAGTTTCCCATTATTTTATTATTTACAGACTTCTCTGTTTTGCAATTTTTTGGGCATTTTTAGACGCAAATTGTACGGTTTTGACAAGTTGTTCTAAATGTTCTTCACTCTTTGAGTCTATGAATTCAGCAGTTTCATTAAATACGTACATCACTTGAGCTTCATTTGCAATCGCTGTTGAGTTTGGTCGTTTGTGAATGAGATAATCTAGATAACCAAATATTCTCTCTGGTAATTTATTATGTTTGGGGGCGGATGCAGTTGTTTGTTTCACCTCCTCGTTGTGTTTCACTTTGTGGAATCTTCCTCCTGGAATATAGTCTGCAGTCACTCTTTTGAAGAGTTGTAGAATAGTACTCAGAGTATGCTGAAGAAGAGAAAGAGTGATTTCATCGAAGGGCCAGGCCCCATGAGGTATTCATACACTTCATCTTTCTCCAGTAAAGACTTGTCAAAATAACCAGCACGACCAAAAGCAAAATCAGCAAGAATCTTTTCCTATGAAGTGACCTGTTCTAGAAACTTCACGAGCCCAGTATAAATCTCACACATCTCTAGAATATGGCCATTTTTTCAGTTAGTCACCATAGGGGTGCACTTCTTGATTTGTTGATTATACCCAAAACTTTACATCCTGCCAAGTATAGAGGTACCTTACAATCTGCAAGCAGTGGCTTCAGAAGTTCATTTGTTGTACCATGTAATGGAAAATCTTTAATGTGGTTTGCCAAAAAATAAGTACGACCACCAAACAGAAAAACAACATTGAATCTGTTGCTTTGGAAGGGCTGGAAGTAGGATGAATTCAGACCAACTTTTCCTTTAAAAACCTTCCAAGCCCTATGACACCCATTCTTTTTGTCAGACCTCTTGCAAATGCTTTTCAGGCATTGTGAACAAGGCAAGTTATGCCACTGGAGGTATTAAAGACAGTTATGCCTGGTTCAGCTGCAGCACCGACCTTCTTTCCTTCCAAGTATGATTCCTCAAATCGTTGAAATGATACAGCAACTGCATCGGCCATAGAAGTCAGAAGATGAAGGCCACAGAAGAAGTTGAACATTAGCGACGACTTTTCTTGTTGTATTCCATCATGCAAACTCTCATTCTCCTGTAACAGCTGATATATTGTTTCTTTTTGTTCCTTTACCTTCTGATGAAGCTCTTTGCACTCTCTTCGAGAGATACTGTGTACGTTCCTGTCCATGGTTTGTTCCCTGAATCATCTGGCTGCTGATCCTCTATTCTTGGCATTTTTTTCAATTTCTGAAAATCAGACATCAAGGACCGCTTAATTTCTTTTCGCGTGACAATTGAGAAGTCAGCTTCTCTGTGCATCTGGATGAAATGGAGATCAGTAGTTTCTCCAGAATTTCCTCCCGGTAAAGCGACTGTCCATTATGTATTGACAGACAGCACAAGTCTTCCCCCACTTTGAAATACCAGCCCAGACATTCAGCTTGATTGGTTGTGTGGCTTTTGGCTTGAGTTTTCTTGGACATCCTTTCCTTTGAAATGTTAACTTGCTGTACCTGTCGAGCTGCACTGTACGATGGCCTTTCTCCTGATGCTTTGTGACCTTTTGTGAGTGAGGGGAAGGCCTTTCTGTCAGTTCACCAAGTTTCTGCATGAGTTCAGCATTCTCATTTTCAAATGATTTTTTTTTGGTTTGTTAGCTTTTCATTTGCGGCCTCAAAAGCTTGGTAGTTGTAGAAGGTTTTCTTGGTCCTTTGAAGACTGGTAGCTTGTACGATTCCTCCAGCCACTCATTCAATCGTTCCTTTCCATCAGCCCGTCCAATGTTCTTTCTCAGGTCTCTATTCTTGCTGTGAAGTTTTGTCCAACTTAATCGAATCTTGTGCGACCAATCAGTTTCTCCGGTTGTAAGACTATGCAAAATCAGCCGCAGCCAGTCTTCTGTAGCCACCCATTTGGTTGTTGGACTTGTCTCCCGAAGCGTGTACAGCTGTAGTACGTGTTTGTTTTTGAGCGCATGTGGAAGATTAACAGAAGTGCACATGCCATTCTTGAGGGGTTGAAGAAGCTCATCAGTGAGGAGTGGAGTGGTCTTAGCAACTGGAGGTCCAGGGTTCAACTCAACATCACCAGATAGAGTGATACAGAGTTGCCCAGACAAGTGCAGATAGCACAAGGACGATACGATGACTACTGCAAAATAGGTGCGCAGACCTGGACCGGCAGAAAAGCCAGATGACGTGAAGTTTGCAGCATCTTTATCAACTCAGTTTGATGAGCAAGGTCTAGGTTGATAGCAACCAATCCTTTGCCTCCAAACTTCAAGGGAAACACCCATGATAATGCTGGGAAGTAATTCATGGGAAAAGTAAAAAAGGTCATCAATATTTCAGTGTCTGAGTGATAATTGAAACCCTATCCCGCACCTAAAATATAATTGTAGTCCCACAAACACATCTTACTGTCCAAACTTTTATGAAAAAAATGATAAATATTAGTTTTTATAAATATTACAGATTCTTACTTGCTTAGATACAAAAATAGAACAAACTTTTCATTTATTTTGTACAAGAAGACAAACGAAATTGTAACTGTTTTTGTTTGAAAAAAATTGGAACTCCATTCCTAAAACGAAATCAACAATCGATGGGAGTAAATGGGATAAATAGAACAGCCAAAAATGGCCATCCTGACATATCTTCCTTAACTATATGCCGTACTGTTCCTAAAAATGTACTCCCTCTGGAACTACAAAATCCAAGTGCCTAATTGTGCAAATTTCATGATTATAAAAGAGGTTATGATCAATCAAATATTGTTAATTTTCAATCATTTTTAAATGTCTTCACATTAATCAATCAAAAATTGAATTCCTGTACACAAATCTGAGGACCTAATTTCGTATATTTTCACATCGTGCAGCGAAGAATAGGTGTTTAAATGCAATGATCAATGATTTTCGTGGGGTTTTTTTTTTCAGTCGTTAGGGTTCTTCTTCGGCAACCAAATGGCATCCATGTGGATGATGCTATCCCACAATGCTTTGTGCAAGCCAAGTGAAACCGATTTTCTGCACGGAGACTGAGTTTTTTACACAACATTTTTTCGGCAGTGTGATGCGCAGTAGCGATGCGCAGTAGCCGTATGCAGTCGCTACATTTACTTTACTGACATTCATCAAACCCAGGTCAGTTTTTTGTATGGTACTTTTGCTTAAGAGCATCACAGTCATTCCAAATTTCAAATGCTACAGATAATGTACAACACTAACCCTCACCCTGCTGAATGCCACAAGTTGCAAAGGGGGAAAAATTCTTTGGGATTTCAGGCGTACTTGTATGTGCAGAAATTTTCAGATGAGGGTGAGCACCGAATGCACAAACGTTTTGATGGGGGTTCTGTGGACCCTTCCCTAGAAAACTGGTAGAATTACACTGCTACAGCTATTTCCGGAAAATATCCCCTTCCCCCAAAAAGAAAAAACCTCAACATGTGCCTGAATTCTGCTGCACTCGGCATGCTCACAGCTTGTGTTAGTGTTAGATGCATTCTATCCTCCGTGAGCCCCCATATTATAAGCAAAAACAAAGTTCTCAAAATACTCCACGTGAAAAGTTGTCTGTGAGCCCCCAAAATCAAATCTTGGGTGTATGGCTAGTTGTAAATATCGGGCCTAATTAATGGTCAAATGTGTCTCATAAAGGAAACTTCATGCGCAAATTGACAAGAAATAAAATATCAGGGAAAGTAATTGCAAAGAATTTTGGTTTTGCAACGATACCTGTACTGAGACATGTCAAAGTTGTATCATGCTTGTACATAATCTAATTCATTTTGAGATCGTGTGCAAGCTTCTTTCTCTCTCGTAAACACTACCATGGGCCAAAGGTAGCGCTAGCTTACGATCGGTCATGGCAACACAGACGTGGAAACTGGGGATGGCGACCACACAGACTACTATGACTGTGGCTGTCTGTCATGGTTACATGACGATTGCTCTGTATTCTGTCATTTTGAGGGTTTGAAACTGTCCGCCTAGATTTCATCAACAGGGCATATTTAAATTTAAACGTAAGCTGTGCATGATCTGTTATTCACTTACGAAATCTGTGAAGATGACGTAGGGTTATTCGACGATGAATGAAATCATCTGTCCTGCGCCGCAACTTTCCCGCCATTCATTTAACATATACAGTTCACGTAACACCAGGAAAGACGAGAAGCACTGGCATATTACACCATGTTGTGATAGTTTGGACGGAAACCAGTGACGGACTGAAAATTTCCCTCAGAAGGTGTATGTGAAATGGAAACTATTGTGAGGAGAACCAGTTGAACTGGTAGGGGCTTGCAAGATATTGTAACGTGTCCCGCTGAACAGGGTTCGACGCTGGTAAAGAATGACACTCAGCAACAACTCGCTGTTTTGGTCAGGAAATCTGCTTTAATCTCTCGTCCACAACAATCCGTTTTTTTTAGCTCAAATCCAACATGGCGCCTGGCGACATGGACTGCGCAGGCGCGAGGCGGGAAAACCGCGGGCCATTCGCAACCAGCGCGGGCAGCCAGCCAACTCCATGCGGGTCCGAGCTGGCGCCCCCACCGGCCGGACCCGCCTGCGCTACAATATTCACATAACCAAACTTGGCCTGGACAGACATGAAGAAGGTAGTCAAACAACGTGGCATATGTCGTTAGTTGATTGAAAATTTAATTAATTGCACCGAATTATCTGCAAAGTGTCAAAAAAGGAACCCATATTTCAGCTTTGGTACAAACATTTCTATTCTGCTTTCCCAGGATGGATATTTATCTTCACACAACAATCTACATGTAGGACAGACGGTTACGTGAATCATACAGTTTCGTTTTCTGAAGAAATTTCTTCGACGATGTTGACTTGGTATCCCCCAAAATTGTAATTACCGAATTGACACAGTGTCTCTTCTGAAGTGGCAGTGCAGAAATAGAAAACAATTGGTTGTTTTATTTTGAAATTACATTTACATCCACCCCATACAGTCAGTGTCCCAATTTGGTGCCCCCCTCCCTGGATGACATTCACATTGACAATAAAACCTATAAAAAATAGATAAAAAACGCAGAGAAGTTCAGTTTATCTTTATTATCAGTACAACTGATAATGTTATTTTATACACAAAATTTATACAGTAAAGTGTGCAGTATTCGTGAAAAGACACCTCTGGAAATGTATACACAAAATAGGCCCCAGAGCAAATAAACAGCCACATCCAGTTTCAAATGTATATGCCAATCACATATCCATGCTAAAGCCAGTTGGCCATAGGTGTTACTCTATCAATGGTGGCAATTGTTACATTTATAGTAAATCCACAGCAAATATGAAGCCTTCATTGTGACCATGCACTTTTACACTTGAACAGCAATAAATACCAAAATTTCAAACAAGTTTGTAACTTGGTATTACACCAGATACACAAACTAAGGTTCAAACATGCCCATGGTGAAAAAACTAAACTAAATGTAACATGCACTCTGTACCTTATTTGTAAAAGATAATTGCCACGCAATTCTGTATTAGCCTACCATTCACATCATTCTTGAAGTGATAGATGTTTGTTAGTCTTTCAAACCTGTCTGTTCTCAGCAGCCTCCGTATGTCTGACACCACGTCAGCTGTGGTTTTCACCAGGAGCGAAGCTTGGACATGGCCGAAACTTTTCATACTGTAGCTACGCATACATCTTTAAAGGCATCACTGTTTTCCTATTGACATTATAGACAAAATGTTTCAAGGGAACTGTGAATTATTCAGAATATAAAGGTAGGTTGCACCTTTAATTGCTTTTTTGCCATTATCTTACAAGACTGGCTGATTCAGATTATACTAATTCCTGCAAGTCTCATTCAGATTATACTAATTCCTGCAAGTCTCATTCCACTGATATGTTTAACGGGTGTACTCTGGCAGCAGTCAACATTTCAAATGAATCAGTTTTTAAAAATTGTCTGCCAACCACCACAAAAGACACAAATTTCAACTTTTCTTAAAAAGGACGTCAGATGGAAATATTTCCCATGTGGCTTCAAAATGATGTTTTACTTTCAACCAACACAGAAAACTGAGCAGCGTATTTTTTCACAATGCACCAAACGTGTCACCCACCTTTGTAATTTATCAAAATTCTCATTCATCCACACAACAATTTGATTAATTTGACTAATTACCTCTGTTTTCAATGCTGTCCTCTTCTTTCACCAAAATTTCCATATCATATGGGATACTTTTATCTGTACTGTATATTGCCCATCATCACCAAATGAGCACGAATCAACAAATAAAATACCTTTGACCTTGAACTAAGGATAACCATACTTTTGTTTGACGTTAACATAATTGTCATTCTAAGTACCTCCCTGTCTGCCACAACAGCAGCAATATGGGTGAACCCCTTGTTGTTCCCTTGGGTAAGTTGGGCCATGTTTTCCAAGAAAGCGACGCAGCTTGCATCATTCCTCAGGTTTCATCAGCCTCAAGTTCTTGCTGGTCACTGCTGACTTGTTCCCTCTCATCCTTCCATTCCCTCGCAGGCATCAAAAATGATACAAATGGCCTCGGAGTTGGGATTGGTAGGGAACCAGTGTAAACTCACTCCATCCTTAGTAGTTATGCTGCAAGTAGCAGCAACATACCTCATTGACATGGCCAAAACACTGCAGTTTTGGACCCCAAATAGTAAAGTACCTTCACACGACTTTTGCACACACACATATGGCTTCTGCTAGGTCAGACCAGTCAGCAAGGCAAACATGTTTGCGTCATACCCCTCGTAAAGACTTATGTTAATGCTTAATTAAGCTAAAATTCTGTGGGTGGAGGAACCTGTCGCAACCTTTGAAATAATGTTTCTCATACTTATTCAAGAAACCATTTATCACATCACACAAAATATGAGTCTGTATATCATAATTTTTTGGTTTAACAAGAATAGTGCAAAATGTATCCATCATCCTGCCTTTAGCTATTTTGATTTGAAGTCATACTTGAAAATGTATTGTAATAAAAATTCTGAAAGTGCCTACTGCAGCCTTGGAACTACACGTAGATGTTTGTTTTCTATTTCTGGTATATTTCATTTCTGTCTTTGGGGGGTTGAGGGAGCTTGTAGAAATGCATATTTCTTTCTGTTGATGATTTGAATCAACACGCTGTTTTTAATTTTAAGTTGTCCCTTCCCTTTTAATTGTCCTTGATGAAACAATCAGTTTATAAAGCATGTGGTTCCAGTTTGTAATGTTCAAGAATAGATGCCAATTATTAGTTCATTTGTAAACCAACAAACTTCAGTGTTTCGGTTGTCAAGGCCATAACTATTGTATTTCAATAAGCGTAAATCTTTAGACTTATCACAAAAGCTGGCCACAGCTTTGTTTTATTTCCAAGAACTCTTTGAATATTGCCAGATACCAGAAGTTTTTTGGGCAAACTGGCAACAAAATTGTATTTTCCTCGGGTACACCAGACCCAGCCATGTAATAGGGCACACCAGGCCCACCCAAAACACAGCCCCTTAGACCGTGTTAATATTCAGGGCACACTAGACCCTGCTACAAGTATGGCTTACCAGACCATCATAGTGTAATTAGGGCACACCAGGCCCACCGTAAATATGGCACACCAGGCCATCAAAGTAAGGCCACACCTGGCCCACCATTATACAACTCTAAACATGGCACTGTAGCGGCCCATGTTAATGTAACAATTATAACACACCTGGCTGACCCATAAATGCTGAATAACAACTGGGCATACAAGACCCTAAAATCAGTAAAAGCCAACAGTCATGTTAACACCAATTAATTAATAACTCTGTAGTGAAAACGCTAAACCTGAATTATTAAATCTGCAGGCAACAGTTGGAGACTTATGGGAGGAATGGCCCATGGTGAACATCCATGGAGCCAATCGAGTGCCTGTCACAAAACATCGAGATTACAGCTATAGTGCTTCCATTGTATGCTCTAGCAGCTGTAACTGGTAAAATAACTTTATTGGCCATTGATAGATCATTTCTTGACCGTGTCTGTTGAAATTCCCGCCAAAAACTGCTTCAAAATGTCAAGCTTACTCAAATCTCTATGCAAGGTACAATTCCCAAATCTGAACCTCTGAGGGGAAGAAATGGTTCTTGGTGTACATCCAAGAAACACAAAACCGAATATTTGCAATAATACAAAGCACAATACCAACATTTTGTTCGCACCATAATATGTTACTAAACACAAGGTGAAGATGGGGCGGAGGCGGCTAAACAAAATTTGGAAGTTGCACTGTCTATTAAATCTTTACCCTATAAAGGCTGTTACAAAACTGATCTTAATTACATTCCTTAAATCCATCAAGCCATGCCTCCCATTGAGAAGATGTCCCATTTGTTAAAAGTTTTGTCACAGAAGTTCCCTTATTGGGCTAAATTCTCTAATGTAATTGGCCGACACATTATGCTAATTATTCAGTGGATCCTTTTTTAGAATTCTGTGTTTATGCTTCCTTCCAATTCCACACATACCTGCAGATAAGGAAAGCTGGTAAAAAACACTACCTAATAGTTCAAGTACCACTTCTTGGTAGTTAAGCATAGGAGAGATTTCTCAGTTTTTCTTGTCCAAATTTGCAGTGAAATTGGATCATTTAGCTAGTCAGCTTCACAGAGCCATCCTAACAGTATTGCTTGCAAGCTGTTACAATACATACATGTACCAACCATTACACACAGGCGAAATACACACATACATGTATGTACCGCAAACCAATTGCAAAGACCTTCATGAAGATGTATGTTTTCCACATGTCCACACTCTGCCTACAGCACTGGCAGAGCCCAATGAATATTCATCACAATGTTGCCTCAAAGCAGCTGATTGGCTGCCTACCACGGTACAGGATCCCTTGTTGACACAGAATTGCTTATGGCATTCTGTGCAGTAAATAAGCAGTACATCCAAATACATGCATTACTTACACATGTACTGTGTAAGCATAATCCGTGCATGCACAAATGTTCATCTTCGAATGTGCTGTGGTTTTAGCTGATGTTGGCATATCTTAACATTAATTAATTCAAAGAACACATTGTTGCATATCATTAATGAAATTATCTGTGACAAACCAATTGAACACTTTTATGGAATACTGAGAATAAAGCATTTGATCATTTAATGATGAAATGTCATGTACATGTAGGGCGGCTAGTAACTGCAATCCTCATGTTATTTTCAAAGTGAGAAATGAAATGTTTTATGTTCTTAAGAATTTCGTATGCTCAGTTCGTCCAAAAGGTTTTTTGACAGATATCATTGGTTTTTCTTTTTGCTTAGGTTTTGAAATGTAACATCAGAACAAACGCATGACAACAAGAATGCAGTCTCTTTTTTGAAGATGTGTTGGCTCTGAAAAGAGCCAATTGGTTTAATTAGCTGATTCAAAATCCTGTTGCTTGCCCATTGGCTTGTATCACTGCAGGAATAACTTTCATCATGGAGCTGTAATACAGTAGCTCCATGCTTTCATCAGGTGGTTGATGTACCTTGTGCAGGGCTCTGCTGTCACTTTAGTTTGCCAGAAGATGTGAATTCCTTCAATGAGTTTGTCCGCTGCTGTGAGCCACAGCTGGAAATCAATTTCCCCCAAGAACGTGCAGAATTGGCCTCCTACCTAAGGCGGAATTGCTCGTCATAATCTCGCCAGCCAAGCCCCGGGAATTTAATGGATGCAGTACGAATGATTTCGGCATACTTAATGTAACCGGACCAGGTTCCTCAAGCTAGGCTGTTTTATTAGCAAACAATCACTTACGATCTTAGGCAAAATAAAAGGGGTTGGTGGATTGGCTATAACCAGAAAAAGAGGAAATACATGCAATAAGTAAAATGGAAACTTAAACACAACACACTTAAGAACAGATAACTATGCAGCAGGAACTATATACCCACAAAGAAAACATAATAGACCTGATACAGGCTGTATAAAGATAAACTCAACTCCAAAAACAGAGCGAATATCTAATGAGGCACAAAGCAGTAGCATATGGTGGAACACAGTCTTGAGCACAGAATGCTATTTAGGTTTTCAATCATCAGTGGTTCCTGGGTAAACCTGTGCAGCGTTGCGGCAATGATCGTATATCAATTACTGGAGCAAACTAAAATTGAAACACAACAACTTCAACTCTAAAGCAGCAATATCGATACATACAGTATGGCGCAATCCTACAGTTCATGGATATACAACAATCGATAAGCTCACTTCCTAAATACCAACATTACACTCAGCCAGATGGCCTAAGGTTTTTTTTCTCCAGTAGGCTCCAACAAAATAACAACTTCATTGTTTCTACCAGAACTCATTCTCATGGCCTTATGAATGTGCTCTGCTCACCTTACATACATGTACTTTTGCTGGCCGAAAAATGTACATGCAAAAGTCAAATCCCCACAAAAAGACTTAGACTTATACAGTACTTGCGTTTTATTTTTCATGATATATGTCGTTTATTCCTGTTCGATACTGGTAATTTATTCATCGTACATGTATTCTTTTATTGCGAATCGGGTATCAAATTTCCAGTATTAAATCAAAGATATAATGAAGTAGATGAACCGAACAAGAAATTCAGTCTGCTTGGATAAGACTTTCCAAGATCAAGATCATGGAACTGATTGTTTTCATTATCTCTGAAGTATTTACATTATTTGCCAGGTTAAGTTTCAAGAAATCCACACATACACCTACTTACCTCTGCTTCAATAGCTACCAGTTGGTCAACATATTCAATTCTAGACGTTAGCCCATACCCTCAAATCACTTAAACTCCTGCACCAGGCTTTCTTTTCTACTCTTTTGAGTATCCAGACCTATTCTAATTCCCTTCTTTCTCTGACTGTCTCTTATTGTCATCCCTATTAAAGTCTACAAAGAAGGCTGATGACAGGACTTTTTCTATTGCTACTCTTTGCCTGTGTAACAATTCATCCCACCACGTTTGGAACCCAGACAGTGCATCATCATTCAAATCTGCTTTCAAGAAGTATCTCTTCCACAGATCATAGTTGATTGTCTCTTTTGTTTCTTTTCAAAGTGTCTTGCAGCCTCTGGTAATATGGCAATATATAAATATATTTATGATTTTTAGTGTTATTATTTCTGTTGTATTTACATGTTAGAGCGTCTGCCTACAGTGGCTTACAGATATGCACACGTGGCATGTACATGTACCTGTCATTACCATTCAGTTCAATATTTCATTCCCTTTCTCTCAGTGATGACACAGAGGATACTTCAACAGTGACCAGGGAACCAAAAGATATAAAAACAAAGTTGTTTAGAAAATTGAGAATATTAGGTTCAAGCTGTAATCACTATGGCTATGGGTGGGGATGAGCGAGGCCTGGGCATTTCTGCATTGTAGCTTGCTTAGCAATTAGATTGAAATGGTATTTTATTTATTTCTTTCCACTGAGTTACTTAGTTTATATGAAGTTGTACAAGTTAAATGACGTTATGTTATTAACAAAACTGTGAGCATGATTAAACCTTAAGTATTTTTCAAATGAGACTACGTTATTGATGTATGTAAAATGAGAATGCATCCGAACCTTGGAATGGCCTAACATCAAGGTGTCAGTGGGGTTCCAAAACCTGGCTGACGGTGAAGATGTATTCCATACCGCAACTCTATAACTTGGGGGTGTTACAATTTGGCCACTAAAGTT